>OZ026618.1:24218899-24253899 GCA_964020975.1 Hermodice carunculata
CATTCATTCGTCCATTTATGAATATATGCATGCGTGTATGTATGTATGTATGTATGTATGTATGTATGTATGTATGTATGTATGTTGTATGCATGTTCACATGTATGCTTGTAAAGCAATTAAAAATTAAAATTCTTAATCAGTTCAAAACTGTAAGTTCAGGCGGTAATCCACTTCTTTTTATAGGTTTGTGACATACTCACATTCAGCGAACATCAAACGAGTTGTAGCATTTCTGTAATGGCAAATTAGGTGTACACACAAAATTGGAGTCTTGTATAGCCTGAACAATCAGATCTATAGATGTGGCATTCCAATTTCAGTTGATAGGTTGTTACACACACGTACTCAGTGGACCATAAATCAGTTTTACTATTTTAATTTATCCAAACTATGTAAAAATACAGGGCCTAAATCTTCAATAATTTCAAAACATTATGAATTGTCTTGAAAGGTCCACTTTATTTAGTACATTATGGCATATATGCATGCAATCTTAATTTATGTAACTGAGGGGAATTCACACAACTTGTTACTCAACTAACTTCCAAACTATATTTAAAACAGATACAGGAACCTCATGTTTTCCAATATGAATTGGTATGTTGGCTACATATTATCCACTTATCGCAGGCTACCATAATTGTCAATTATGAACCTTAGTAAATTTGATTTCTGCTTAAAAATTATAATGCTGATGACTTGAAATTTATATGCGATGGTGTATCTTTTTTCTATTATGTCTGAAGCTCATCCTGAACAGTTCATCCAACATGCGTATAAAGGATAAGGTTTTAGTTGAAATGTTTCATTTAATTTTGTCACTCATTAGTTTGAAGAAGTAAATAAACGAATGAGATGACAAGCCGATTTTAATAAAATACCGACGTCTCCCACATTCAGAATAGCATCTTTTTCGAACTTCTTTGTTCGATCTTTGATTTGGTACGTATTTGCCCTCCTTAGACATAGGGGAATATTGAACGATCAGTTTCAGTATTTTGAATGTGTATGATGCATTCACTTTCCGCTTTCTTTATGACTTGTTCATAAAAACAGTTGCTCCAAGTGATCACGACATATTCCTGATCTTTTCTTGAAGTGTGTCATTGAACTGCTGATTATCAATTCATGCATGATTCATGAATAGCTCGTGAACAATCCTTGTTTGCTTTTTATCGTTTGTATGTTTGCTGGCATTGTTGGGTTGACATATCGAGCGGTTTTACCGAAAGGGACTATCTTACTGTCACATAGTTCTGGAATGTCCAACAAGGCACACAATCACCCCAAAATGTCACACAAAATTCATAATTGGCATACATGAAGATGTAACGTGTTCAAATAATATTAGCAAAATATATTCAAAAAAAAAAAAAAGTTTCAGTTTTGGATATTTTTGAGTTTAAGTCTCCTGCTGCCTTCCACCATAAATCTGCGATGCTTGCACTACCTGGATATGGTCTGGTCAGAAGGCTGTTTGTTGGGCTTTCACCTTCTAGTATGGTCTAACAAGGGATAATGTAAGGAAGCAGAGCTGTCAAAAAATCATAATTGGAGTTTGAATCGAAAATTAAATATTTACAAAGTGTGACAGTGCTCAGTGCATGAGAGAGGGAGATATAACTCCAGTTACATCTTCCTGGCATGACCATTCCAACATGCATGCGCCCTGGCGTGGTAGCCAAAGAGGCATACTACGCGATAGATCTGTATGTCGTAAGTATAAACAGCGGAAAGGGCCTATGCTTCTGCCAAAGACGCACAAATTGCAGCTAGGCCCAGACCAGCCAGGCATATTACATTGAGGGACGTGTGCCAAATAGCACTATCTTCAGATACGGATCATACTATAACATAAATACATCAATATGCTCCCCTTTGAACTGCAAAGACGACTTTTTCGCACGTGGGTTAGTTAATGTCGAAGAGGGACGTTCCGTGAGATTAAAATATGTGCACAAATGATAACATTATACCCACAAGTTACTATACGCTATGTATCTGTCACAAATATCAACTCCGCAGCTTACTGTTCAGTGATTTGTACTGAAAGCTGGGGTTGAACAGCCTATGAGCAAAAGGGTATAACTACCATTAAACTAAACAACATTTTAAATATCTTTATTATATAGTCTCAGTTTTGTCACATAATACAAATCACGTGTATCTGTAACAGTCTAGGGACACACATAAAAATAGAAGAAAAGGTCAGGTTTTTCTGGCTAGTCATCATGTTTAATTTCTCCGGTGACATCTACCTTTGCATTCCATAAAACACAAGCAATGCAAAATTCACATTTAAGTAATTTCTCTTTTGACATAATTGTTCCTGCATATATCGTATTCTTATCCCAATTCGTTTGACTTATTTGCAACTGAACACTCCAACATGGGGTGGTTTCAATAACAATGAAATATTCTGGTACAATAAATCAAGCCCAGGCTTCCATCTACATGATTATCATTGTGTAAAACATTAAAGCATAATAACCAGAAAATGCCTGCCTATGCAGTAATAATAAAATCATTCATAACCCATTTTTTTTCACAAAAGGACAAACTCATACTGAAGTATTGTAGATCCTGATGAGAAAATACGCGCATAAATCATATAATCATTGATGTTGAGATTTTTTTATACAGATTTACTAAGTCATAGTTATGCAACAGCGTTACAACATGGTCATGGAGGTAATCATTACTCTGCAGATTGGAGGCGATGTTTGCAGTGTTAACACAATGTTCCATAGGCAAAAATCATAAACAGTATGCCGAAGCCATTGAGACATATTCAATTAATTGTTCATGTATATGTACTGTAATTTATTCACAATAATACCGTTTCTACAAATTTATTACGAAACGCTCTTCTGATGGCATAGTTTAAATACGGATAGAATAAGAAACATTAGGCCGATAGATGAAATTAATGTACATTCCTTAAGGTACAGGTGTGACATTCAACTAAATAAAATGAACATTTTTAACAATGGTGTTATGAAATTCTCATCATCATAGTATAGGCACGAAAGGCTCATAAAACCCCTAGAAATATCTCTTTAGAACAGGAATATGTGCAAAGTCTCTAAATAGAAGAAAAGTAAAGTTAATAGGTAAAGATTTGGAGTCAAAATCTTGAAATTAAAGAAGCATATTATTCCGTCAATAATGAAAAATGGGTATTTTACCCCACTTAGGAACGCTGATTGTTTGACACTTGCTTAAATAAATAAGTGTAAGTTTTGCCCAAAACTCGTGACCACGCGAGAATTGGGACTGGTGTTCTCCACACCACATTTACAAAACCGTCTTGAGGTACACATCTATAATTTATAGTGATTTAATATATATATATATATATATATATATATATATATTAGATACATAAGTTTAATCGATCTTTAACTGTCATGCTTATCATAAAGTGTGCTACAAGTAAACATATTTATGTGAATATTTCAACCACGGGTCATGCAAGTCATCCTTCGTCATGACATGTTGTGAATGGGCACAAAACGATATCAGGTGAAATAAATGCTTAACATTTTTGTCATAAAAGTGCAATATATTAACAGAAAAACGTAACTATGCAGCCATGACATGATCGTTTGTCTAAAATATTTAAAGGCTATGCAACATAATCAAGGAGGTAATCATTATTTTGCAGGACCAAGTCTGGGTTCGCAGTGTTTCGTGTTACGTACATGTACGTACCATAAGGAGTACACTGAAGCCATCAATCATATCCAAATAAACCCGCTAAAGACAAATATCATCAACAAAGTAGGTATTACCAATTCGAACTACTGGCGCACTTAGAGATCAAAAGGTTTGCAAAATGGATTGCAACAAGTTTGCGCACATAATTTGAGATAAATGGACATCATTTGCACTCAACCTTAGGCAGGTGATGTATGTGTGTTGTCCTCTGTGAGATGGGGTTCAGGAAGCTTATCCGTGGTACCTATTGATGACAGAAGATCTGTGTAGAATGCACGGAATCTACGCTGAATGCGCAGTGTGTCACAAAGAAATATCAGTTTCTTCTTTTTCTCACCCAAAAATACCTGCTTTGTTGAGTACCGTCTATTGGCAATGACTGTCTAAGTGAATGTTTGTATGCCAGTTCCTTTCACAGAGTCGTGATGGGACCGACCTCCATCAAACTCTTACAACTTTGATTTATATTTATTATTTTGTAGTCGGTCTTTAAAAGCATATATTCGATGGAACGGCTGCTGCAGTGATACTTTTCTTGCCACAGTTGGCACCCGCCAAGGCAGCATCTTATCATCAAAACTTTCTTGCATCTTTATAAATAATTAGATGGTTGAGATGAAAGGATCGTCAAAAGGTTTAGTGGCTGGTATCGATAGACATAATGCTTTGCCTATGCTGACGCAGTGACATTGTTTCTAGTACCGTAACAGAATTGCAATTTTTGTTTAATATTTGGCACCTGTATGCTTTCGAATGGCGCGTTTCTTTTACTGTCAGTGAGTCTGTATAGTTTACTGTGGATATATTTAATTTAATAAATGAGTCAGTTTTATATTTGGATCTATTGCAGAATGTATACAGTCACATTCCATTTGAGTGTGTGCTGATTCTAGGAACATGTGGTCTATGATCTTTATGGTGAGGCTTTGTTTAGCCATTGGTGGTAGCTAGTAGCCATGTTCTAGTTTCCGTTTTGTCTAGTGTGTGCACCAGAATAATCGATTACACGTGATATCCATGGTGGCAAGGATTGGACATACATCAGGAGGCAACTGGCTGCGTCACATGATCCCCTCTGTGAATCTGCTTCATTCTATAGGCAGCAGGTTCCCTTTTGATCACTGTGGCCGCAGACAGACAATTTGCATGTTGCCATTTTACGCTTGTGGAAGATCTGGCTGGCCAAAGAACATGGTGTTGGCAACATAGCATTGGAGTCAAATGTAATAAAATGCATTTTTGTGGTCCAATTTTGCACCGTTTGTCTTTCTTTTTCTCTTGATTGCCCTGTTTTTCTTCTATTGTCGTTGTTATACTCCCTCCAACATCTTAGTTTGCATCACCCCCTCCCATGATTTCCGTAGCTTTACCACCGGTACTGCATTGGTCTTTCTTCGGCAAATTAAATGAAAGGTTGAGCTCACTGAGCACTCCCCTGTAAACCTGCTAGGAAAGAAATTTGGAACCATTAAGTTTTCTCTCTTCTTTTTACAATTTGTACATTTTCTTATATTCAGATGGCTTTGCAAAAAATCTTTAATTTGTTTCCTTTCTAACAAAATAGGATTCCAGAGTTTGGAATGCCTGCATGTGATTTTTTTTCACCTGCAGGATGTCCTCATCTGGTGTTGTGTGTGTTGGGGGGTGTTACGGTGGGGGGCTTATGTTTTCAACGTTGTTTCATACCACGATAAACGCCACTTCCTTGATATTTCAGGTAGTTTGCCACATACCTTGACCATATATCTAAGGTAAGGAGGTAAAAACGCTTGGCGCACGCGTTCTTCTTGATTTCTGCTTGAACAGTACATTTCCGTGTTGTAGCCCGTTTTTTCTGCACCTACAAATCACTTTCATTAATGTAAGTCTTTGTGTTAACTTCCTTGACTGACGAACAAACGAATTTTGTTTTGTCTGTCTGCAGAGTCAAATTTCCAATACCGAAGAAAAAAGCTGCACATTCTTTTTTTTTTTTCTTTGCTGATGTTCCAGGAACACATACACTTCTAGACTTGCACAAGTCCTTGGTGCAGGTCCCTATTTTCCCATCCCATGGTCCCACCCAGAAGTGCAATCCATTTTCCCCGCCTCAAAGTTTACTGTACAATATTGTGCCAACTACACGGTGTTTTTAAATAGGTCCTTTGGTTATCATTATTTTTTTTAACTAGTCGACACTACCCTCGTGCCGGTTTCAACAGTGGCAGCTATTGAAAAATTGCATTGAGTCCTAGTCAGTTCTAATCCCATCATCATTGTGATAAGAGTGGGAAGTGGTCTTCTATGAATGCATCGCTAGACACTGGCCAGTGAAGCGAGACAAAGCTGAGCATCTCCCTCTGGCTGCCGACACCAGGGACTTGTTAAACTTGCACAAGCCCACTCTGGACTACCATCAATTCGATGGGAGTGACGTCACAACATTCGGGGTTTCGCGGCATTTGAGAATTCAAATCAGTGCCACACCTTCTTTTTTAATTTTTGCATTAATGCAAAATGATCCACGCCATGATTTAAGTTTTGTTGAATGAGACTTCTACATTTCTATGTTTTTTTTTCCTCAATTTAAACAAACACCCTACACCCTAACAAAGGGAATGTATCGATATCAATCACGAATTGATCTAAGTGGTCAAACCTGTGTGAATACGATTGCATGGGTACCGGTCCAGGCATTTTTTGTGGTTAGCATCATGAACGATGGCTCTTCTTTATTTTTTTATGAAGATCGGTGGTGTGTTATAATTGTCATTAAATTATAGTGGCAGAGCTTGTTGTTGCAGTAAATAGTCCATAAACATACTTTATTGCAGTTACTGACAAACTGCAGAAGATTCACAGCAGCATTAAACAAATGGCTATTATTTCTTAGTTCTGATATCAGCTAAGACAAATCTAAGTTTTCTGAGCAGACCTTTTGTATGCTATTATATTGTAACACAGGTGGTCACGCAGCGATTCGGTGGAAATGCTGTCTGCTTCACAGAAACAGAACCCATCCGCTTGCACTGACAGTCTGTGCAGACTATGGCTGTGAGGCACATTGTCCAGAATCTTTAACTCTGGCGAAATAACATTTTTGTGCCTCATTCTTTCTGTAACAGAGGAATAGAGACCCGTGGGCAATTTTTGTGTATTTGTAGTGTCTCGACAAGTCATTGGTTTGCACGTCATTCTTTTCCAAATTGTAGTTTGATTGTGTTTTTACATTTAGAGATACACCATTCCCGTTTATTCCCCCTCTGCCTATTCCCTGACTTTTCTGTTGCCTTTCTTTGCAAGTTTATAAGATACATCATCATCTGGCATCTCTGTGCAATAAGACGAACTACCAATTTGATTCAATGTGTTCCCGCATTAGCTTTGAGCTGAATTAAATGATGGTATATGGTGTATACTCCACGCACGGTGCTTTCCAGGCAATCCTGCATCTGATTCAAGGATATAAGTCGTGATATAAGACTCTTGCAAGGCCTTTATGAGAGTTTCATCATCAAGGTTGAGGTCTGACTGGAGGTCGTCTTCATTTGCATTTATTTTCTGGAAGAGATTATAAATTGTGGTAACTGTCAAATCAGAACCTGAAATCTAGAAATTCAAATCAATACATGGGACATGTTTGTGACAAAAGGTATGTAACACTCGTGGTTGTCAGAAAAATACTTTTACAGCAGGGGTATTACAATTGATATAAATAAAATATAAACGTGTAAACATACTAATTTTTCACAGTGCTATTTTGCTTAAATTATACAGCTACAAGTATTGGAATGCGACTTGAAACTTCATGGAAAATCGAATATAATTTAATCTGTTTACACGATCTTGTGAATTCATGAAAAATAATATTTGCAAAAAGCGTAAATTGGTTTAAACTTAGTTTATTTCTTGCAGGAAAAAAAAAACGATTGGGGAGCAGGCAACGCCCCGATGAACCCCTCTCTTCAGAAACGCCTTAGCTGTCAAATTCACAAATTCATGTATGCATACAATTTACCAAATTTACATACAATAATGTAGATGGAAAATTATGCACGTATTTTAAAATAAAACACGATCGCATATGTGCGAAAACTGTTTGCATGAGAAAATATTTATAACCGAAATATGAAATTCCTTTAGTTGTTTCTTTGTTTCGTTCTTCAGTGTACACCATAAAGTATTTGTGTGCATAACTGTCAGCTCTCCGATGTAAATTACAGCAGTTCGAAACTAAAAAGGAAAACTATAGCAAAAAACATAGAGAGAAAATAAAGGTACTGCAAAGAAATTACAGACAACTATATGATTTCGTCAAAAAGCACCTATTAATGTTCTCCAATACAATTCTGCAGCAAAAGTTTAAAGCGCCCATAGTTATATTGGGAATTTTTAAAGTGATTAATATTTGGATCTTTGCAATGTGGGAAGATATGGCGTTAAATACCCCATAATCACGGCGCGATGTGAAACGACTTGTGGACATACAAAATAGCATGCGATGAAATTAGGCGACACCAAATTAATCAGTGGATCACGGAAACCTTTAGAGAGATGCTTTCGTGAAGTGGAAATATCTATTGAAACTTGTCAATGTTGCGGATCTAGGTGGCAATGAAATGTGTCACCACTTAAACATTTAAAAGACAATGCATTTTTGTTTCAGTCACCTTTTGTGTTCCCCGTTTTACAACTTATCTGTTTCCATTATCTCTAATATTCGAATCTTCCAAATAAAATGGATTCTTAAAATTTCTTTCATATTTAGTTTTAAAACAGAGAGTTCCCTTCGTTTTCTTTCTTACAGATAGGATACATGAATGGTGGTTAAATTAGATAAAAAATGGTGAACTGTTTATTTTGTTTTCAGTTTCCAAAATTGTGGGCTGGTGGGTCCACAAAACAAGAAACGAATACTCTGTGGCCTTACTTGTTAGTAGCGCAAATTTAGGCACAATCTAACAAACAACACTCAATTGTTGCGTTCACGTACCATGCAATTTGTTTGTAAACAAAGGGTAATAACTGCAGTTATTAATGACAGTAGTATATTTTTGTTTTTTTGGAGAGTCTACAATATTTTTCGTTAATACAGGTTCGGTTGTCCATGTCGAACTGCATTACAGGCTGATGTGCTTCCTCAATAGTAACCCACCGAAAGGTCAAATATATACATTACAAACACTTTTTCTAACGTAAGCCCTTTTGCGTGTATGACACTAACCCTTCACAATTTTTATCATTGATATGTAAAATTTTAAAACTTCAAAACATACACATACATACACAGATTGAAAATGGAATAGGAGAATGGTGGTTAAAGTGGAGAAACTAGATGTCCCTTCTCACTGGGTGATAATCCTATTTCATCTCAAATTATTGGCTTGATGCATATCTACAAATCATGGGTAGATACTATGACAAGGTTGAAAGAAATCCATGCAAAACTCTGGGAGCAGTTTCACACGAAAGATTGTATCCACAGATCGATGGAGACACAGTATACCCCATAGACTTTGCTTACAGGGGGCGTAATGAAAATAATACAAAGGATAATAACTATACGGGATGAATAAAACATAAAAATGAGCCATTAGATAAGCCCTTAATTGTAGACACTTACAATTCTTAGTAAATTACATGCCTTTCTCTTATAACTAAAAGTCGCTCCTTTATGCATTTATACATAAGGGGATGTGTGCCAACTTGTGATTATGTAAAGGTATGAGATAAATGGTTATTCTTTCGAAAAAATGGTTATATTGTATTTTAACTCTTTCAATGTGAACTGCGACCTAAGTCGAACTACGAAAAAAAATTAAAAACTTCCCTGAATAAGGGCGCTAGATTCTTTTTTTCTTCTTTCATGCAAGTAGCAGAATGCGTGTATTAGCATAAAATATAGTAGTGTAGGTCTACAGCATTCCCCTGAGCGCTTTGTGTGCACAGCATCCAAAGCGAACCAAGGAAAACTATTGACTCAGTCCAAAATATGGCAATGGACGGGTTAAGCTCTGCATTGGATTTCTGTCCCGTGCAATTTGAATTCCAGTTACTCAGGTAACTTTGTCCTGTATATTCCATCAATATTATGTGCAATGTTTAATAATCAGTTACACGACAGAGAAACTGCATGTCGGGTAATAAATATTCAGGAATGTTCATTGACAACACCTGTCTGAGCCTGGTAGCATGTGAAAGTCCATTTTTTTAAGGCAAACACGAGGATTTTTTTTTTTTTTTAGTTTGCAGACATGAGGAAGTCCATTTTCATGTCAAACAAGAATGGTTGGATATGGCAATTTACAATGCGCACGCTGTTCTATATCGGAGGTGGCCCAAAGAAAAATAGAGTACAATCTGCCACTCGTGTATATGTAGGAGAGCTACAACAAGATACATGTATTTACAATACACTAATAAAATCCTCCTACAAGGTCAAAACTTGAAAGGGATGATAAATCCGTCCACCATAAATGTACAATCAACCATCCAGGACGCGACAAAGATAATTTGTTCATTTCTTACATTTGCATATTGATCAAAAGAGATGACCACTTTACCGGAGCTCGGTAGACTAGTGAGACTAAATATAACAATAATGTTTGCTTTGAGGGCATTGGAATCATTCTAGGCCGGCAGTTTTCCATTTGAGGCCCGACAGTGGTCATTGGCGCCCGAAGCGAATGGTGCAATTGACCACTGTCGGGCTGCAAATGGAATAACAAGGACAGTGCAATGACCCCTAGTGACATAAAAACAAAAACAAAAACAAAAAAAAAAAACAAAAAAACCCCCCAAACATTACTACTATTATTCTTCATTTGGAAAATTCTAAATGCCAATTATCAGTTGTTAGGTTAAAATAAACTGGTTCCCATGGCATCATGCCAATTTTGCCCTACAAAATGAGCGAAGCTGTCATTTGTAGCCAACAAATTTCATTTGAAGCCCACAACCTTACCATTAATGCCCTCTGTTATGGTGCTTATGTGTGGGTAATCCCTTATAAGTGAATAATAATCGATTTCTTTGTGTGTGGCTCGTTTTCCATACAGCTCACTGTTTTTGCATCACGTTTTTCACCTACATTTAGTTTGGATCAAATTGTTTCCACACATCCCACCCAGACCACGGGGCCAGATCAATGCTTGGGCAATGAACAGATTACTGATCATAAGGAACCATGCATTAACATAATTTGTATTGTTAAAGTAATCAATTTTACAACTGTTAGGTATCAATGCCTATTTTCAAGTGTAAATACAGTCAGGATATGTCGTGCCCATTTCCAGCTATAGCCACAATATACAGCGAGGCACTAATAACTGTAGAGGGCTGCCCATGGGAAACCCACTACATCAAGCAACCATTATCTCGACATGTAGTGGGGCACAGCATACCCACTGCCGGTAACGAGTCATACCCGGCTACCCACGGGCAACACATAACACGAGGCAAGCATGATGTGACATGCCCCTATAACAGCAGCTGGCCACTACCTCATTTGACTGGTAAAATGCCCATTGAGCTGCCCATGGTCCACTCACTACCCAATGTGGTTAGTCATTGGGGACCTGATTGATTCTTTTTTCTATGTGTATGCTTCCTGGAAAGTAAACTGAGCCACAGCAACAGATCCACACACGATCAAAGAAGGACATATATATTTCCCTTATAGCTGGTGGTAATACTGGCATAAATTCATTAGTGGACACATTTATTTTTCGGCTCTCCAAGATCGACTTCTCTGCAGGCAAGAAATTTGCGCATTTTAAACACATGTATAGAAAAATTGGCATTTTTGATTTTCAGGCAAGACAAATTGCCTATCCCCCACATAGTCCTGGCAGGTCCTTCGACATTTGCCACAGCAACAAAAGAACACCAGCAGTCCCTGATGCTAAAGACTACCTGTATTTGTATTCATTGTTTCCCTTACATGTAGTTCAGTAGACCACCCCTATGATATAAAAAATTGGAAGGGCATCCTGTGGTTGTGAACGAGTTTCCCAGTCACGGCCTCCATATCCCAGTATCGTGATATGTGGATTTGCATACTTCCCCCAATATGTTTTATGTACTCAGTTTAGTGACGGCGGTGCATATTGAAAATGGAATAGGAGAATGGTGGTTAAAGTGGAGAAACTAGATGTCCCTTCTCACTGGGTGATAATCCTATTTCATCTCAAATTATTGGCTTGATGCATATCTACAAATCATGGGTAGATACTATGACAAGGTTGAAAGAAATCCATGCAAAACTCTGGGAGCAGTTTCACACGAAAGATTGTATCCACAGATCGATGGAGACACAGTATACCCCATAGACTTTGCTTACAGGGGGCGTAATGAAAATAATACAAAGGATAATAACTATACGGGATGAATAAAACATAAAAATGAGCCATTAGATAAGCCCTTAATTGTAGACACTTACAATTCTTAGTAAATTACATGCCTTTCTCTTATAACTAAAAGTCGCTCCTTTATGCATTTATACATAAGGGGATGTGTGCCAACTTGTGATTATGTAAAGGTATGAGATAAATGGTTATTCTTTCGAAAAAATGGTTATATTGTATTTTAACTCTTTCAATGTGAACTGCGACCTAAGTCGAACTACGAAAAAAAATTAAAAACTTCCCTGAATAAGGGCGCTAGATTCTTTTTTTCTTCTTTCATGCAAGTAGCAGAATGCGTGTATTAGCATAAAATATAGTAGTGTAGGTCTACAGCATTCCCCTGAGCGCTTTGTGTGCACAGCATCCAAAGCGAACCAAGGAAAACTATTGACTCAGTCCAAAATATGGCAATGGACGGGTTAAGCTCTGCATTGGATTTCTGTCCCGTGCAATTTGAATTCCAGTTACTCAGGTAACTTTGTCCTGTATATTCCATCAATATTATGTGCAATGTTTAATAATCAGTTACACGACAGAGAAACTGCATGTCGGGTAATAAATATTCAGGAATGTTCATTGACAACACCTGTCTGAGCCTGGTAGCATGTGAAAGTCCATTTTTTTAAGGCAAACACGAGGATTTTTTTTTTTTTTTAGTTTGCAGACATGAGGAAGTCCATTTTCATGTCAAACAAGAATGGTTGGATATGGCAATTTACAATGCGCACGCTGTTCTATATCGGAGGTGGCCCAAAGAAAAATAGAGTACAATCTGCCACTCGTGTATATGTAGGAGAGCTACAACAAGATACATGTATTTACAATACACTAATAAAATCCTCCTACAAGGTCAAAACTTGAAAGGGATGATAAATCCGTCCACCATAAATGTACAATCAACCATCCAGGACGCGACAAAGATAATTTGTTCATTTCTTACATTTGCATATTGATCAAAAGAGATGACCACTTTACCGGAGCTCGGTAGACTAGTGAGACTAAATATAACAATAATGTTTGCTTTGAGGGCATTGGAATCATTCTAGGCCGGCAGTTTTCCATTTGAGGCCCGACAGTGGTCATTGGCGCCCGAAGCGAAGGGTGCAATTGACCACTGTCGGGCTGCAAATGGAATAACAAGGACAGTGCAATGACCCCTAGTGACATAAAAACAAAAAGCAAAAAAAAAACAAAAAAAACCCCCAAACATTACTACTATTATTCTTCATTTGGAAAATTCTAAATGCCAATTATCAGTTGTTAGGTTAAAATAAACTGGTTCCCATGGCATCATGCCAATTTTGCCCTACAAAATGAGCGAAGCTGTCATTTGTAGCCAACAAATTTCATTTAGAAGCCCACAACCTTACCATTAATGCCCTCTGTTATGGTGCTTATGTGTGGGTAATCCCTTATAAGTGAATAATAATCGATTTCTTTGTGTGTGGCTCGTTTTCCATACAGCTCACTGTTTTTGCATCACGTTTTTCACCTACATTTAGTTTGGATCAAATTGTTTCCACACATCCCACCCAGACCACGGGGCCAGATCAATGCTTGGGCAATGAACAGATTACTGATCATAAGGAACCATGCATTAACATAATTTGTATTGTTAAAGTAATCAATTTTACAACTGTTAGGTATCAACGCCTATTTTCAAGTGTAAATACAGTCAGGATATGTCGTGCCCATTTCCAGCTATAGCCACAATATACAGCGAGGCACTAATAACTGTAGAGGGCTGCCCATGGGAAACCCACTACATCAGGCAACCATTATCTCGACATGTAGTGGGGCACAGCATACCCACTGCCGGTAACGAGTCATACCCGGCTACCCACGGGCAACACATAACACGAGGCAAGCATGATGTGACATGCCCCTATAACAGCAGCTGGCCACTACCTCATTTGACTGGTAAAATGCCCATTGAGCTGCCCATGGTCCACTCACTACCCACTGTGGTTAGTCATTGGGGACCTGATTGATTCTTTTTTCTATGTGTATGCTTCCTGGAAAGTAAACTGAGCCACAGCAACAGATCCACACACGATCAAAGAAGGACATATATATTTCCCTTATAGCTGGTGGTAATACTGGCATAAATTCATTAGTGGACACATTTATTTTTCGGCTCTCCAAGATCGACTTCTCTGCAGGCAAGAAATTTGCGCATTTTAAACACATGTATAGAAAAATTGGCATTTTTGATTTTCAGGCAAGACAAATTGCCCATCCCCCCACATAGTCCTGGCAGGTCCTTCGACATTTGCCCCAGCAACAAAAGAACACCAGCAGTCCCTGATGCTAAAGACTACCTGTATTTGTATTCATTGTTTCCCTTACATGTAGTTCAGTAGACCACCCCTATGATATAAAAAATTGGAAGGGCATCCTGTGGTTGTGAACGAGTTTCCCAGTCACGGCCTCCATATCCCAGTATCGTGATATGTGGATTTGCATACTTCCCCCAATATGTTTTATGTACTCAGTTTAGTGACGGCGGTGCATATCAACAGCGGGAAACTGACTTTGAACCAAGAAAAGGTCAAAACAATACTGTGCGAATATTTGGCTTGGGCATGAATTAGGCCCACCTCAACCCAGGTTTTGCATTTGGCAAACACATAACCACACTTACGGATAAAATTAATTGGCTTGCCATCAACGCTGTGGGGTCATCATTAATAATTATCTACCGCTAATCCTGCAGCCTTAATGGGCTGCTCAAAAACTTGATTTCCTTTATGCCTGTGAAGTAAGGAGTGGTTTTATTTCTCACGGCATTAACTAGCAAACTTAAACGTATCAGTTCTACTTCCACATCACGAAATTTGAAAAAAAAAAAAAAAAATCTTCTGCTCACCTACCCTGTTATTTCCAATTGGCATCCATATTCCATGTACTAGACCATACAGGAACAAAACTGGATACTGACACAGGTCTTAGTTTGAAAATGGCGGTAGACAAGGGTGGCGGGAGATGTTTGGTGTGAGTGAATCCACTTGCGCAATTCACAATCCCGGCACTGTGGCAGTGCATGTATTGTCTAGCAAACGTGAACATATGTCAAGAGATCTATCGTTTGTTCTAAAAAATAAAAAAACACACACACACATGAATTTACATGTTTATTTTTCTGCAAACTTTCTTTTAATTTTAAACTAGGAAAAGCATATATACCAAGACTAGGTCTACCCTAAATAGGTGTGATTTTTGTCCTCCACTGAACAAGGTCAACTGCTTTGTCCCTACTCTCGATTTCTGGTGTGTGCTGAGCCATTTAAACTTCAAAAATTATATGAAAAATAATGCGTGTTGGATAAATGAGTTGTATATTCTAGCATACTTTACAGAGGGGCACAATCTTGTGCACGTGAAGATGTCATACAGAGACTAAATATTCTTTATGTGAACGTTTCTGTCAAAAATTGCTGATTAGGGGGTGTTTTGTGCTCTCCATTTTTCAATAAGGTCTTAACAAAATATATACGAATATCATTACAATAAGGCACCGTTTCAAACCTGAAACTAACGTTTAAGGATAAGAAACTATTTGCGATGCCGTAAAGGGTCACCAAATACAGTACTTTAAAAGAATAATTACAAAACACAAATACTGGAAAAGAAAAACAATGGATGACAAGAAAGCACTATATGAATATCCATTGACAATATTTATCCCTGCTAAAAGGATATGCTCAGGCATAGCAGATTTTCATTATGCAATTGCTATAAGTTATAACCGCCATGAGGACATATTGTATGCAATAATCCTATGCTCCTTGCAATAAAACATGTACTCTTGGTGGGTAGGAAAGGCATGTCTTATTGAAATAAAAGAAGAGATGGAAAAACCTGATTTGAACTTTGGATTGAGTATTTGGTGTAAGTGCTGTCAGCAGCTGCACAAGGGAGAAACTTACTGTCTTTCACTCTGGCCAATACATTTGTAATTTCTCGCTGGCTTGATATGCTGCCCCCTGTGGGTATATAACTTTAAAATTGCATAAAACCCGTAATTTGATTCTTGCAGTACACTGGAGTTATTGTTCTTTAAAATTATAGTCCTCTAGCATTTGGGGCTGCCAGTCAGGACCCAACTCTTCATGGGAATATACTAAGGAGCCACAATGCAAATCCATGGAATAAAGTCAAGCTATGTATTGCCCATCAGTACTGTTCATTCATTATTCAATTTATGTTTGATCTCGAAGTTTAAGGAATCTGTATGGGGCTGTCGATTACTGCCCTCTGGTGGCCAGTAAGTGAAATGGAAGGTTCTTGTGATGATTTAATCCCTGTATGTGTGTTGCGAGGATTCGATGGTGAAACTTTTTTTGGCATTATGTGTGATCCATGTGCAATCATAGGGCGGTTGCAGGAAATTTAAGGCAACCACTGTGGTGATTCATATGTTCATAACTGGTCTAATCATAATAATTACCTCCCAACCCCTCCCCCCACCCCCGCAAAAGAAAACCAGCTAGTTTCTTTGAGTTGGTAGTAACACCAAAAGCGCTAAGGTGGTACATTGGGATTTTGTTTGTTTCATCGTCTTGCAACTTCAAAAAAGCCCATGATGTCATTCAGGATGTTAACAGCCATGCCATGAGAACCATTATGGACTTTCCTTTTGTTAATGTTGGTGTTTTCTTTATTTTCAGGAGTACAATATTTTCAAATGTTTAGTATTTAGTTTGCAAAACGTTTAGGGATATGATTGACGAGTTTGATTCAAGAATTGGGGATTTAATTTGAAAATGGCTGACCTTACAATAGATGGGTAAAATAAACAGTGAACGGCAGCAAATATATTTATTTACTGATATTGATGTTGTTAATGTTTGCATTAAGCGTTATTATTTAGTTTGGCACATAAACAGTTTGTATAAATTGTGGTAAATATATTTTTAATTCCTGCTATAAATAAAAGACTATATAATTATTTTCCCCGTCCCTTCATACTTCCTGTTGTGTCATACTGATTTGGTAGTGGGTACATGGAATACTCAAATTACTTTACTGATTTTGTACACATTAACTTGCAATTTGTAGTATGAATTTTGATACTGATTGGTACATTTCAAAGGAAATTGCGCATTGATTGGTTACTGCTCGCCAAGTACAGAGGAAGTGCGCCATGTTTCAAGGATAGAAGGTCACAGTGAACGGTTAAAGCCTGTTTAGTGTAATTTTTATAGCTGATTAACAGGCTAGATATTGGGTGTATCAGTTTTGGTCTTTGGTTAGAGATCACTGCTAGTAGGAATATAAATGGCTGGTTGCATATATACATTGTGTCATATTATGTTTTAAATTTCGGTTTTTTAAACTCACTGGAGCAGTGCTTGCCTTAGTATTGGTGATATAGTGTATAGATATGTTTCTGACACTTGACTGTAGACGTCTTGATATGACAGTATTGTGTGTTGTGTTTTGGTCTTGCACATGTTTTCAAAAAAAAAACAAAAAACCCTTGATTTACCTACTGATTGCCACTTCACAGAGTACATGTGGGTGATATGTTATTTCCAGCTGTAGTACATTGACATTGGTTGCCAATACCTTGAGGTCAGGGATGACCATAGTTAGATTACCCTTTTTGTATGATTTAACTGCATTTACTTTGCTGCTGGTAGGTCTTGTGTATTACAAGTCAGCTGGTACTCACACAGTGTGATATTACTTTCACACTCACAGATGAACTAGCACTTGAGCAATAATTGTGTGTTTCTCAAGCGTGACATTTTTAAATGGGACAGTTCCGCATTCATGATAAGTTTTCTTTTCAACAGATGGCGATACGATTATCTGTCATGCTGGGAAGTTGACAACGCAGCCCAGCCGCCAGTTGCTGTGCAGGAAGCTAAAAAAGAAATTCGAATCTGGCCTTGTGTTAAATTTTCTTCGTCAAGATTCCTTAATTTTCATTTTCTTGCATATAATGTGAAAGACTGTTGTTCTTAGAATCATGTGACTATTTTATCGGATCTGTACATAGACAGTTAGACTCAAGGGCAGTTTTCAGTGATGGTGATACGGCAGCGAAAAAAAGCCCAAGTTAAGTTGTATGAGTCGCAGATGAGGGTTCTGTCATTCTTCAGAATCTTGTAGATATGGATTACTTTTTGTTATATCTTATAAAAAATGCTGGCATGACAAAACTTCTCCTGGTCCTTATAGAGAGGATTCTTTTACTATTTTCTGTATGTTTATGGGAATATGTTTGATTTTACAGTGCAGCTCCAAGACTGGCGACAAACGAGAAACGCCATATCGTTTACAGTTTGTAAGTGGTTGCACAACCCTAATCGCTGTATTTGAAACAACGATCCTCCCCAATACTGTCATCACGAGTACAGAATGTTATTTTATTATTGACAAGTCCTGCCACCTAATTTGCTTGATTTAGAAATGATGTAAATACTCTGAGTGTCAAGTGATAAGCAACAAATAACAGGTGAAGTCAGCACACCGTACATGTGACCTATTTTCGGAACAAGTGCATGTTGCGAGTATGAAGCACAGAAACTTTCTACGGTTTCCGCCAGAGTATCCAATCTCGGTGGTACCTTTGCTTACCTGCCTTTTAACCATAAAATTTTATCAAACAAGAAAACCTGTAGCATATATTGTCTAAAGTTCATTGTCATATTGCGAGACCACAAGCTTGTGTTAATTATCTCATGTAGATTTGAGGCCCATTTTAAAACATTCTTCTCTCTCTCTCTCTCTCTCTCTCTCTCTCTCTCTCTCTCTCTCTCTCTCTTGCTATTTTTCTAAGTTTTTGTTTTTTGTTTTGTTATTTTCTGACTTTTGTTTTTGTTTTGTTTTTTAATCACAACATTATGTCGGATGCTGAAAGTTGACATAAGACTATGCTTCACTTGTGCAAAGAAAAGCTTGAGAAACATCTAAGAAATAGGAGGGGGCTCAAAACAGGATCAAGTAAGTTCAGGATGGGGTACAGTGAAATACTTTGAAAAGTACGCAGTGAAACAGTTGTGGGGTACAGTGAAACAGAATGGGGGCACAGTGGAACAGTATTTCACTGTGTCCCAATGATATAAATCATTCAAAACAAAAACTTTATTCTTATTAATGTATGTATTTATTCAAATATCCATTACCTGTGCACATATTCACAATACATTTATGTTGATTTTGTTCGAATTGAATAACTTTTTCTTCATTTGGTTATGTAGTATGGATAGATGACTTTATATTTTCATGGTCCTAGTATTATTCGTAACGGAATATGTCCGGTTGGTTTAAACATATTTCATTGATGCAATGGGAAACCAGGCTTGTATACAAATTCCTCTCGCGAAAAAAAAGTAGAATACAGAGCACGGGTATGTCTTGTTAACAGCAGTGATAATGATCTTAAACAAAGGTGACTTTAATATCATTCTGACGCTCACAGGACTACTTTAATTTGCACAGGAATATAACGTCAACTGGGATCATGACTGATACAGTCCACCCTTTCTCATTTTATAGGATCCAATTTTATTTGTAAAATTAAACTTAATTGTTCCCTCTGCCCATTATAAGTCTAACCGACAGTAACCATGGTACAACGTGAAAAAAGTCAGTTGCTTGATACCTACATCGATTTCGATTCTTATCATTATAGAATGAAGCAATACCGAAACAAATGTGAGCCGTGTGTGCATTTATTTCTTGGAAAGGCGTCACTGGTTTCAAGAAGCAGATCACTTCAACCTTGCTCAAGATGGCCAACTTTGTAAATCGTTTTTGCCTCATCACCTGGCAAATTTCAATGAATGATTTCCCGACAGTCACACTCTGGAAGCACTAGAGGCCTTTAGTCCAGGAGCTATGTCGGGGGAAAATGGTAACATAACCCTCTCAGTATTCATTTGCTTAAAAATGTTATCCCAGCTAGAGGAATGCCTAAGGATTATTTTTAGGTCTGTCGTACAAACAAATCGTGGTATCACTAAAAATACGGTACCTTGAATGTAGCACTAAGCTTTGCATTTTTACCAAATGTTGCATATCATTATATGGGTGTATCCTATTATACAAACCATGGAGAGATTAAGTGACGGTAACATGTGCAAATTTGGTACCCATATATATCCTGCAACTTTCTAACTATACAAGAGGTTTGAATCAAAGCTGAAAGTGAAATTCTACGTTCAAAATAAAATACTCTAGCCTTCCATTTGAACCGTTTCAGATTTTAACCTTTTATCACACAAGTATAGACATTATTATTCCAAACAACCCATGGGCACTTGAATAAACAGTGTTGGAGTTTATTTAATACACTCTTTAGTACACAGGACTTAATTTTGTAAGATATAAATTTGCACTAGACTAAGGTTAAACATGTAATTTAGGTCAATCTGGATATGTTTAGGTTGCATTAACAGTCAAATGAGCTAAACGGATCTGTGTTAAGTACGTGCATCACTTTTGATTCATGCCTGTCAATTATGTATTTTCATGCTGGTGCAATTCCTTTAAACGTTGGGACCATAAAATTGTGATGTATATATTTGTTTTATATTTCCCTATGCGACCAACATATTACTGCTGCACAGGTAGACTAACAATACATATTACAAGTACTCCAGTTCATGTGAATAGTGCATTATGTGTTCCATGCAGGACACAACCCCCTTGCTGATGTTCTTCAAAATGTCAGCCCGCACCATGTTTAAAATCCTTTGTTCCTTTAGCTGTATCATCCAGGCTAAGATTTTGAAACTGCAATGATTCTATAAACGAAGATATTGCCAATGAAAAAGAAATTGACTTTACACAATTTTAAGGACTGCATTTCATCTCATCTTCCATGATTACATGAGGATCACATTCTTTCAAGTTGTGGATATGCACTGGATTTATGAATATGGAGTCGGAATTTTCCATGTGGTCGTGTGCATCATCATCATCTTCCATTACTTATACTTTTACCTTTAAACTCACCATCCAACCTATCTATTCTCTTCATACATTTGACGTAGGCAGACCTGTATAAACCATATATCAAGGTCTGTGTGCTGCACCGCAATACTGCACTCAAATGGCTATGATCTCACCCTTTGCAGACTGTGCATATATTGGTTTGCACAAGAGTGAAGACTAACATGTTTTCGTCATACACAGTCATCGTCATAGGAGCAGGGTTTTTTTTTCCAGCATATTGACAACTATACATATTTCCAGTTCAAGTTGGTCCAAAATATTCATGGCAACACTCCCCCCCCCCCCCCCCGGCAATGTCTGTAATTTTGACTGAAAATTAAATGCCTGCAAATTCCTGTTCTTCTTGATTGCCAACATACTTGCTCACCCTCTCTGCATGGCTGAATGTTGGGTGCAAAGCCAGTAAATTCGCCCACGTGAATCATTTTAATACCGATTTTTTCACACTTACAATTGAATTGGTATGGGCATTACTTTTGGGGATGAGAAAATATAATGAGCACCGGACGGATTTGGTATGAACATCCACTATGCGGTGAGATTATATTATTCAAAAATTGGTGAACACAATTGGCAAATCAAAGAGCCCAAAGTTATAAACAAATCGTGTTAACTGGTAATACGATCAGTCCAACCCAGTCGGTAGTTTCAGACACCCAGCTCCACACGTGATAAGACCTTTATAGGTGTGTAATGGTGTGTCAATAAAAGTGTACCTCACATCGCCACTGATAAAACAGAATTATGTTCACAGACAAAACAAACAGCATTTCACTAAAAAGGACAGTCAAAGCGTTGGTACAGTTCCAGTGAAAGCAGGCTGGTAGGCAATGGAAGCAAAGTCTAGCACACCATCAAGTCCATGACCATGCACTGTTTGATTGGCAACACAAACATAAATTTGGAAATGAATTGAATTTGCTAAACTTGTTCATGATCAGGATATAATTAAATGATGCATTCTCTCCCATCACTTTCAGCTTTCACCATATCTTGCTGCAGACAGGCAAGCTCACAGCCTGACTCAACATAAACATATGTGCCACATCATTCCTGCCTGCATATCTCATTTCAATTTCTAATATATTAGACTAAAACCTGATCATCAAACATAGATCTACCGTTACAAGTATTATAATCTGATAGAAAATATGGCCACTTTTGACTGCTGCTTTTGGGAGATGACTTTTCACAGGCCTGTTGTAAGAGGGATACTACTGTGTTCCCGTCGGGAATTGGCCATACGGTTGGTCAACACTACCAGCATTTGCACAGACCTGCAGCCTTACAGGGGCAGGCAGCCTAATAAATTCACGGACTCCTGGGTGTGTTGCTGTTACATTCAAATATGTTGGATTGTAAAGAAAATGTTTTGAGGTTGGCCCGGAGGCAAGTGTGCATGCAGTAGTTTTTTTGGTTTTTTTGTTTGTTTGTTGTTTGTTTTTTTGTTAAACAGACTTTTCCTTGTTTCTGAAAGAACCATCCTTCGAGCCCATAGTCTATCAGGTTGCATACAAAGTTCATACAGTCAGCATTTGCAATTCTAATGTATCTCTCGCTCATCGATGAATTGATTGGGCAGCTGTATGCTAGGTTTAAAAAAGGACAAGGTTTCATTAGTTTTGCTCTTTTGCTTATTTCCATTTCGCTCGTTCGCATGTTTGAGATAGACATTTCTTTGTCTTAGTATCCTAGCCCCCACGCAGATGCATTTTATGTCCCCTCAAACGAATTTAATAACGCACTATGAACTGTTAAACACCCTCTGACTTTCTCCAATTATATTTGCATGGTAAAGACTGTAATATATGGTATATAAGTTAGATAGGAAATGTTCCAAAGTTTGTTCTGAGGATTTGTTGCACGTCGGTGTGGTAGAATGGAAACCCGAGTCAGAAAGTTTTTTTCCCGCTTTTGCTGGTTCACAAAATGCCTGGTGTGATAAACTTCGAGCCATGAGCTGAACATTTCATGTCATTAAGTAGGTTTGCTTTTTTATGTTCTAATGGGCCGTTACAGATTCCAGTTATGTAAAAAATAAAGGTGTCTGTAAGTAATGATATAAAATGCGCATCTTTAGCTTAGAAAACAACATATACACAAAAATTTGAATATGGTGGCTTAAAATTACGGTAAATAAAAATGAAATACACACATTAGGGTTTTTTGCCTATATGTATCGTCAGCAACAGGTATTAGAGGGTTTGTTAGCATCTCTATCTAAGCACATACACTATTATGTCACATTCCTATAAACGGGCTCTAATAAAACAATAACTCAACTGGCAATTTGTATGACAAGAACATAATAGACATCAATGGAAATGTGTATGCATGATAGTATCAATATCTTGCAAGGGTAAAATTCAAACAGATTCCTGATGCAAGATGTATTCTTTTGAAGAATTGTTATCTCTTCGGCGATGCACGACTTGAAGCATCATGCCCAGGAGTGTTCCAAAGGACAAAATGCGCTCACTGGAGTCATTGGTGGAAGAAGTAGTTTCTGAAGCAAAGCATAGTGCCGGCACTGGATCCTGTCAAGCAAAGATTCGTAACATGAGAAACACACACACACACACACAACAATAGAGTGGCAAAAAAAGCAAGATTACTTGCTTCACCTCTGACGAATAGCTACCAAGACTTGAGTACCGCGAAATTTACAGGACAGCGCTTTCTTAGTTTATTTTGTGTGCCACTGAGTACAAACTACTTTACATTTAATCCCTGTGCCACATGCACTTTGCATCTGGCGCGGGGATTAAAATGATCTTGGAAGAGAGCACCCGAAATAAGGAAACAAAATTCTCTGTGGAGTCCGAAATTTTAAGTCTAGTCCAACTGCAATTGTTTTTAAGTAAGCGTGCTGTTTGTGTGTTACAAGTTTGAAAAGCGTCAGACAAAAACTTCTTGTCAGTTACAACGCATATTGAGTTGATCATGAATGCATATGTCTGAATAGGGAATGCATTTCCAGAAAACACATGCACACGATGTGTTAAAGAGAGCCAAAATAACACCCTTCTTGCTTGGATCTATTTCAAAGGAGGTAAGGTAAGCAAAGATCCTCCCGCGCCACTCAACTAAATAAATTATCGATGGAAAGTAGCTTGTGTGCAAGCATGGTGCATTGAGTAAAAACACTCATGTTTTCAGGTCGCCATAAGCAGTCGCCTAACTTAGTATTCCCGAAGTGTCTGCGTATCATGTGAGCGGTTGAGGAAAAACGAATCCTGATGTGTAACTATCTCTGAAAGAAAAAGGGTTTGGAAACACTAATTTTGATTCTATTTTGGTTGTATGCACAACATTTCACATGATATAATACATACAAATGAACCACCCCGGAAGCTATTGTAATGCATGGTCTTTCCATTTTACCTTCCTTTTCTAACTTACGGGCCATGTCATTGCCATTAATATGTTCAATAATTAAATTTAACCGTCATGATTAAGTCACTGATCTTCTCTCTGCACTCAGAATGGAGACACAGTTTGCTTCAAAATCACATTGTAGCTAGATTTCGTACCTTGGTATCATACACCAGCAAAATATTGTCAGCACAAAGCAGTGGATAGAGCTCTAGTTGTTGCAGTCTACACACAGATACACTTATGTTCCTCATAATCAAGGCAACATCTCTACTTGAAAACTGTTCCAGCCTCATATATTCCCGAAGTGTCTGCGTACCATGTGAGCGGTTGAGGAAAAAAAAATCCTGATGTGTAACTATCTCTGAAAGAAAAAGGGTTTGTAAACGCTAATTTTGATTCTATTTTTGGTTGTATGCTCAATATTTTATACGATATAATACATACAAATGAACCGCCCTGGAAGCTTTTATAATGCATGGTCTTTCGATTTTACCTTCCTTTTCTGGTCATTGGCCTTTCGAGGTAATAAATGACTGTAATATCTTTTTTTTTCTGCACCGGTTCCTTCACCTTAGAAAACCCGAATAGTTATATCAATACATGGAATTAATATTTAAGCAGTTCTGTGTTTTCAGTTATATACAAATGACATATAAACATAAAAAGCACACATATTCCAAAGACGGGTAAATTACATGTCAACGTGACTAATTTCATAAATGGGAACACTACCGCAATAGTATAAATATCATTATAGAATTTCATGACCAGTGACCTTTTAGATTTAGTTACGATGAAAGTGTATTTCATTGGTATGAATTATGTCTTTTGTTTCTGTGGTTTACATGTGAATATATTTTTTACATTTGCAGCGGATATTGTCGGGTGAATGTACGATAGGTAACGCGAGTAGATCTAAGAAATTAAATGAGGAACAAAGAACCCAGAGTCGAAAAATATTCGAAACTAGGTGACTTTTACCCAGTGATTCTCCTCAATACTGCAAGCACGCCACATGGAAATTTACATTATACCCACGACCTTACATCTTAAACACAACTCGTACTGGGCATATCGCATACCTTGTTGGGATTTGAAAGGCCTTGTTCTGCTCGTAATTGTGGATTGGTTATCGGGGCTCTTTCCTCCTGTGCATGGGCACATTCTTCGACAAAACCTTAAAACAAATAACAGGCACACATACATAACGTGCAAGGCAATCTAATCGAGGTGTGAATACACGAGATCACATACCACTGCTTCTGACTTTAAAACAAATTAAGTGACTTTAACAGGTTTAATGTTGTGGTTATTTTTGTTTGTGCGTGTTATTTGCGAATGAGACAACAACAGATTTTTATTCAACTTGTAGAGACCAGTTCGCATTATATTCTAACGCGGAATTCCATGTTATAAATAAAAACATGAAATATACATATCAACGGTACCGTGCCTATCAAACATGATGAAAGCCTTTTTGAAAAAAAAAAATATATAGGATTGGCAGGAAAAGTATCACATTTTTACATCATTATCATCTGTTGCCACACTTTGTCTAATATATATTTTGATATAAGGGCCAAAATTCTTTTTAATTTGCTTTTGGTCTGTTTTGACAGTTTGCATATATTTACGTGACAAACATATCCAGAGTTTCTTTCTGTCGTTTTTTTTTCTAAACCTTTTTTTTCTTTTTTTTTGGGGGGGGGGCGATTTTCTACACAATTAGTGTCCCCTCCAATGTTTAGGTACTGCGTGTCCACATTAGCGTGTCAACTTATGTTGAAGATGATATTTGTTGTAGCACATAGAACTGTTATTAGTACACAATACATAAAATATGTTGCCAGTCCATTATCCAATAAGGGATTTCCTGTATAAGTGACCAAAACAACTAGATCGAATGAGCATTTGATGTAATTCATTTTACCCTTGTAAATAAACATGCCATGAATTCACATGCCCAATCATATCTGGACTAAGTGTTCCACAACCTTTCGTGTCTTTTAAAATTTAGCACTTGTAAATTGGCCAGCTCAGAAAATGAATAAATACATAAATTGACTGCATTAAGCAAATAACAATTGTAACAAAAAAAAAAAATATCCCTGTATATCATGAGCATAAAAGAGGACGAATAGACGATTGTTCAGCCTAAGTGTGTGGCAGCCAAGAATAAAGGGATATCGTCAACTGAAATTCTTTAAAAAATGGGTACAAAAAGGTGTGTTGAATTTTATTAGATCATATATAGCCTAAGTCCTGATAATAAGTACCCAGTAAGCACTTGGAGTGTTACAATGTAACGCGAGGAAAGTGGCACAATTTAACGCAGGAGCCATTGGACTTTAAACTAGTGGTGAGAGACATCAATCCAACATGTTCAAGTCTCATGTTCGTATTACTGATGCAACACGGAAATAACCCAAATGGAATAACACATGACGTTGTATTATACATCATGTGAACGCTATGTGTTTGGTTCAGTACCAAAGTCGATGATTGCGGTTCTTTTGATATACTTTACGAAGTATGTATTTAAAATACGTCTGTATTTATTTTTGAGATAACGTGGCTTCTCTCATGCAGTTAACTTTGCGTTGGGGCACATTTTGAGGCAGGTCAACGCCTTTCCAAGATGTGCTTTGCGGACACATTGCCACAGGACTTGATCTGACTATTATTGGATGTAATTACAAGCATGCTTGGAAAATCGATCTTTCTACAGGAAGTTTAAGTCTACCACCCTTATTAGAACTAAAAGTAGTTCGTTTCAAGTAGTTCGACTTTAGGCGCAGTTAGCACTGAAACGGTTAAAATTTGTTACAGTGACACACAACATAAAGAATAGAATAATTGTAAGTTGTGCTGTTAATGTTCAAGAAAAGTTTGAACTGATTTTCATTATCTCGACGTTCTAACCAATGACACCTTTAGTGTCGTGATGACAGGGTGTTACTGTGTACAGCATCACGTTTTGCCTATACCAATGATTGATTCAGCAGAATATAACATTTAAAAGTACTGGTCTATCTACCTTTCCTTTTGAAGAATCGGCGATATCGTGTAGATAAAGGGGTTCAGCACGGAGTTGATAGGTACAACACATACCACAAACCAAGCATATGTTTCTCCAGGAAGATGAACATTTCCTCCAAGTGAAACAAATCCTGAATATTGATCCAGAAGAAGATAACAAGTTACATAAAAACAGCTTTTCGAGATTATGGGAACTGAAATTGGCAGCACCAGCCAGGTAGAAAATGAATATGCATCGCATCTTTATATCATTCGGCTCTCAATTACTAACTTATCGTGTCACTACCATCCAAATTAACATTTTCAAGCTTGGTCCTGTCTGACATGCTGGCTAGCTTTTCCGGGTAGGATATGATTCAAATTCTCCAACTGGTCCTAGGACAGTAGTTTGTGGAAGCTTTCTTAATTTTCCTTTATCAGATTGAATGCCTGTGTATGCTTGCATTAAAGCAAATATGCCGATTTAAATATTGGCAATATACTAACTTTGGCATTCATGAACATCACTTTGTTTACTTTACTGTACACAGTTTGATCAATTGAATGTTTTAATGTGGATATTGTGTGTTTGAAGCCTTGTATAAGAAGGTAATAATCTTTATTTTCATGAAAATGTATAATCCTATTTAATATGATATTATTTCCCATCGCCATAATTGGACAGAACAGCTCTGGATCGTAGCGAAAAACCTTTTTAATTTATACTCACCGAGAATACAGATTGGCATCCAACAACAAAGATCTGTCAGAATAATTAAAACCATCTGACGAAATACACGGACATTTTGTAACGTCTTGTTTCCTGCAGAGGCACTCGTATTTTGAATAGATATGTACATCCATGTGTAAGATGTTAGTAACGTCACAGTTGCAAATATCGGAATTACGGATAAAGACAAAAAAGAATACATCCAGCCTGTGTATTTCTCTGAAGTAATATGAATAGGTAAGCACACTGTAGAACGCCCATAATATTTCCCCAGAAAATAAGGAAAATATATAACAGGAAACATAGCTATTAAGGTTGCTAGAAGCCATACCACCAGTACCATAACAACAGCCCCTTTCTTTTGCAATCTGAACCTACTGAAGGGAAATACTATGACATTAAATATATTCAAGGTAATAGCAAGAAGCATAAGTAGTGATCCAACAGATGAAATTACGGCTGATATTCCCGCTACGCTGCAAATTGAGGACGAGCGCCATTTCTTGTCTTCTTCAATATAGCGCCCCCTATAAGCGAGATCAGCTATGGCTATTGTCAAAAGATAAAAACTCATTAGCATATCTGCTGTACCTAAGTTAGAAACCAGGAATGAATGAACTGGATTCTGTTCTTTAGACCTAGCTCGAAAAAGAATAACGAGACAATTTCCAAGGAGAGACAATATTCCCAAGATCCAGAGTAAAATGCGCAAGGTTTCATTGGACATGAGGTCAGAACAACTTGAGAAGGCGTCAGCCTCTGGTGCACATTTTCTCAATGAATGTGGTGCTATACAGCAAAACTTATAATCCGAACTGATTAATGTCTTCAGGTGTTTTAGCTCAGTGAACATGAATTTATCAAAACGAATAATGTCATTACCAGATATATCCAACTCTTCCAACAGTAATAAGTCATGAAATGCCCCAGCCTCTATGGTATGTATTTTGTCCCATTTTAAAGATAATTTTTTTAAGGATGATAGACCAAGAAACTGGTTATTTATTAATGTCCCCAAACTGTAGCGAATAAGCTGTAAACTGCGCAATGATTTAAGCCCCTGGAAAGCTCCATCTTTGATCACTACCAAGAGTGGGTTGCCTTCAATCTTTAAATTCTCAAGCCGATTTAAACCAACAAATGCTCCCCTCTGTAATTTTCGAAGATAATTACAACTAAGGTCGAGCTCACGCAAATTGAAAGCATAAGAGAATATACCAGATTGTACTTTTCCTATTTTGTTTTGTGACAGGTTCAAGTGAAATAGGTAAGAATATTTCCAAATTTGATCTAGCTGTGTAATATTATTGTAAGTAGATACTATTTTCCTAGCATCTGCCCCCAGAGTCTGTAGCACTGACAAAACACTGTGTGACTCGATATGACTGCAGTTGAAATCAGCTCTTTTGCAGGAACATTCCGTAGGGCAGGTAATACTACAAAGTTGTTCATCATCTCCCTGTGGACAGTTTATTATTCCATCACACACCTGCTCCAAGATAATGCAGTTTTGCTGTCTTCTACACCTGTATATATACATCTGTAACACACAATGGAAACGAGATGAAGAAAACATCATAGCTAACATGCCACATCCACAAAAAAAAAAAAACAATTGTTGTTATGAAGCCATGATTGTACCTAGCCTCATGCTAACACAACTGTTTCCTGAAGGAAGAACATTAAACTAAAATAAAGCTATAAAACTAAGAAGACTGGAAAAGCCAATTTTTATATTATTTTCCACACCGGCTACAGTTTGCACCTTTTTTTTGTCAGTATCAATTAAGATTATAGTAAAATACATCTACAACCCATATTTTGCTGTTTCCAAAGTACAGTGTTAAACTTAATGTCGAAAGAGTGAAGCCATGTAGACTCACCACATCTAAATGCATCTTCTCTCTCTGGGCAATCCCAGATACCATCACAAACATTACTGAGTGGTATGCAGTAACTTTTGGGGCACTTGATGTACGCTTTTGGACAAACAACATTAGCTGTAAAATGATATGTTTCATCAGTATAAACAAGAAGCAGAAAATGCACATTAGTGTGTGCTGCCCAGGGTATGTGTGAATAAAAAGAAGGTCAGGCTACTGGCAGTAAGAGGCTTAAAGAATTTTCTGTTGATAAGAGACCCTGCCTTATGAGTACATCGTATGCAACCCAAGGTAAAAATGAACATCAAAAAGTACAAATAAAAATAATGAAATGCAGCACAAATGTTGCATATATATTGTGTGCAAAACGTCTCCAATAATCTGTTCTAGATTTTCATATGCGAGTAAATTTGATCAAAACAGATCATCCGTGCATTATTGTATTGTCAGTTCCAATAAAAAAAGTCACGTAATATGTGCGGGTAATAGAACTGTGACAAACAATAGATCGTACGTCACACGTATGTTCAGGTACTGTGAGCTGTGTATCTGTGACTCTATTGAATTTATATTAACCATAAGGTTGCAGTCTGAAAGAGATGCCAGATCTGAATGCTATGCTATTTAATAAATCAATAACGCTGAAGAACCTATGAAGGCTGACGCCACTAATTATGCAGGTGTCCGTCAGGAATATCATGTTCTCTCTCTATCTCTCTCTCTCTCTCTCTTTCTCTCTCTCTCTCTCTCTATCTGTCCTATTATAAACAACATTCTAACCTATATGAATGAGGCAAGAGAAGCTGACTCAACTGCCCACTCAAATTTGATATCTTTATTACCCAAGGTGTGTCACACCCAAACTGTTGCCAAGGATGAACAGTTCCTTTCCCAGGCTTGCGATGATGTGGATCGACAAACAGATACACCTATATATATATATACCTAATAAATTGTTTTCAATTAAACTTTAGTCCACCTGATCTGCTTCATGCAGTATCAAAAGAAACAATTTACACACTTATTGCAAATATAATAAAAACTACTTTTACTGTTTTCCACCTTTGCTATAATTTGGGCCATATTATAGACTCAAGTTAGGTTTAGAAAATTTTTACCAGACTTTAGTCAATGAGTTTATTGAAAATAATTGACCTTCAGCCAATACCAAAGTCAATCTTGAGTCACCGAATTTTCACTCTACTGATATTATATATGTCTTCTAATTTGCACCTGTGCTTCATTTACATGATACATTACAGTCCTCAAGACAACTGCTGGGTTAGGGGCCTGCACTCAGATTGATTTTTGTTGTATTGTGTCCATGATCCAAGGAGTTACGTGCTCATTCTCAATGTGCTAAATGGCATAAACAATTACAGTATCCAAATGATGCTGTACAATTAACATCGAATTGCCATATTCTTTTTATTCAAATTTTCAATATCCAATGAAAAAGAATGTTCGTTTCACAAAATGTGTGCTATAGGCGGCTATCCTGACCTTAAAGGGTCGTAAGTATTCATTACTGACATACCAAAGAACTTATGTTCTAGGTATGATAAAGAAAGGCAACTATTTGATGAAATACTTCATTGAAAATTGAAATGTTCAAGTGAATGTAATCGGTCTCAATGTTTTAATTAATGTAATTAAATTGTTCCATGAGTTTTTTACGTTAGTACCAATGTGATAGCTCCTGGGCTCTACCACAGTGTCATACATACTAAATTCACCGCTGCTTCTGCTTTAGCCCGTATCATTCAGCTAGTAAAAGCCCAGATACAAGATTGAGTGATAACTGTCGTAATGACAGTGAACACTGTGATAGTGGCAGGGATAACAAAGAGTCCAGTTATGTTTGTTAGCAGATAACCGAAATCTCTTCGGGGCCACCATATACTCCAAAAAAGAGCCATAATAATATGCTGGTTATCAAATCTGTAGCCCTGGACACAAACAAAAAATAAATAAAAGATAACAAAAACAGGAAAAAAAATAAAACAAAAGTGAAAAACATAACCCCCATCAGACAAAAATGATAGAAACAAACACACACGCGCACACACACACACACACACACACACACACACACACACACACACACACAAACACACTCACAAACAAACACACACAAAAGATACAATTAAAACTTCCCCCATTAAATTCCCAAAATGGTAAAAATATATCTTCAATAGAAGCCTTTTCTGGTAATCTGAATAGAAAATCAGACATCAGACAGCTGTGTGAACAGCTGGTGGTCAACGGGCCTAAGCTTGTATAGAAAATCAATGTTGCAACTGAATTGACCTGTGTTGAGCTTTAGCTGATCGCACGGGCCATTTACAAGTATTTTCGAAGATTTGACTAGAGAAAAATTCAATTACGATATAAACTTTACAGGAACGTGAGAAACTAAAGAATATTCAAAGAGAAGAATAAAAAGAACTTTGCCACTTGGGCCACCGCGGTTCCACCTAGTAAACAACTTTTTTTTAGCCATTTCACACAAAACTTGTCCACCAAGTTTCAGCTTAATCTGAGTGACGGTTCAGTAGAAGTCCAAAATGGTGAAAACACACACACACAAAAGTAAGACAATGCAGCATCACCTGGTGAACAATTTAACAAGTATTCACTAGAAGTATTCTCCTCTGATATGAAAGCAATTGGGTCAGTGGTTTTTGGGAAAAAATATATCAAGAATTGAACCCTCGCTGGACCCTACCCCCAAAATCATCACATATGCAGGAACTCCTGGAGCGGCACTATTTGAAAAAAAAAAAAAAAAAAAAAGACAGAAAACCCACCTGCGGTAAATTGGCATAACGTTTAAAGTCAATCTGGCAGACGGTCTTGTAGAAGAAGTCGATAATGTAATTGTGAACAGACGGTTGGATGGACTTTGGAAGACTGATGCTTCTTAGAGCTCAGCCTGACTTGAAAGTCAGCTGTGCTAAAACGGGAAATAAAGAAAGAACGAAGGAAGGAAAAAAGAGAAAAAAAGAATAACAGACTAAATCAATATAATGACGCAGCAACCCAACCATACATAAAGGTATATACATATACCACAGCATGTAAGTTGAAAGCCCAAGTGGAAATACATGGAAAATACGAGTAAGATATACATGTAAAAGGAAGGGATATGCTATTCGTGAAAAATTATGGAAATCAATATTCAGATGAAAATAAAGATATTGCAAGGATTCTGAGCTAAATTGGGATCTGCACCTCCCCCCCCCCCCCGCCATTCTGCCTACCAATAAGTAGGAACCTTTATGTGTAAACAATGCGAAGTGGATCTCTTAAGAGTGCAACATTGATCTCTTCATTTAATACAGTAAAGATTATACGTATGAACGAACGGCAGTGTTAAAAATGATAAATGTATGTAATGCGGGCCAAAAATTGAAATGGACATAAGATAAGGAAGAAAGTGGACCCATTTTCTTTTGACTTATGTGCAAACTGCGTGTTTATGTGTGTGGTTCATTCGGAGTTTTGGAATGACCCCTTTCTTTCATTGACTACATTCCTTACCTGACAGGGGTGAGACCACAAGTTACTTATAATTATAGCTTTGGACCTCAACTTGAGGTATATTGATCGTAATTGGGAAATGTTTTTCTCTCTCATTCACTGTCTCTTAGACAACCTGTTTTCATACTCTGTTCGACAATAGGTTGGATAGTAATTCCTCTCGTAATTTGTTCTGGTTTCCATGATATCAATGCATGCTAAATATTCCACATTTTCATTGCTCATGGCACTACTATACTCAAATAATGTCTGAAACCAACATCGAGAATTATCGCCTGCCTCACTGTGTGCACAGTACTTTTTTTTTTGTTCTTTAGGATAGAATTCGAAAACATTGTTTGCAATTACAACATGCTATATTAGCTCTTTCAGTTTGACCTGTTTACCATCTTTACACCCTTCATCACTATGCCTAGGGTGCAATAACCAACTCGCTTGGTGTGACCTCTCTACCTTTGGTATTCTAATGTTAGCTCCAACAATAGGTATGCTAATACGTGAATGACGTCGGGTTATGGAAAATGAATCTGGTATGTTTGTGTCAATTCAAAGCATATCGGCACTCATCACAATTGGCAATAGAAGCTTGAACTGATGTATCCTCAGTGATAAGTTCTATGTGATGTCGATTGGATCACATAAGGAAAAGTATGTCATCCAAGTTAAATTGAGACCCAGTTGTGATAACACAATACTCACCACAACTCTCTAGATGTGATCCATCTCGGCACCCCCTGTAGTTTCCAAGATAATCAATGTCATACATACAAACCAAGGAAGTATCAATCCTATATGTCGCTGACTTGCACTGGTAACCATATGAGCTTGTATCTTTGCCTAAAGTAAACACACACACACACGCACACACACATATATATTTTATCATTTAACCTTTTCTCCATACACTTGATTGGTGAAACATCTTGTGAAAATTGACTTTATAAGTATGCATGATACAATCAGTTCACCGTTACCGTCATCATCACCATCCTTTCCATTTAATACATTTTTGTAAATGCAATTTCTTCTCACAGGTACCACTAGGTATATCTGTGTAATCATCCCCTTCTAAACGAACACCATGTAGGATTGGAGAATAACAAAATCCCGAGGAGAGATACTACAGCTAACAATGAATTCAAAGCTAAGGTGCATTTAAAGGATAATATTGCATTTCATAGTTTAATAAAATAAATTGTAAATTGCGCATATTCCATAAAAGTGCAATGCACGAAGCAAAATATCGCTAATTTACACAAAACGCATGTCGAAAATTATGAACAGCTTGCTTGTTAATTTTAGACACTTATTTCACGCTAATTGCGAATACTTTGTCTGTCACAGTTCATATTTTTGTATATTTAATGAATA
>OZ026618.1:24256399-24273899 GCA_964020975.1 Hermodice carunculata
ATGGGTTTAATGCAACGCAATTCTGATATTTAGCATATTTGACCATCCTGAAACGTATTATACATCTTTATCAGCAGCTTAAAGTTCTGTTTTAAAGCAACAAAAACACCAGAAATGTTGGTGGATTTGACAATGACATTCACTTATTGGTACTGAAAATAAAATGTTGATGCTTTGGTAACTATTGAATCTCTGTTCAACAAAAAAAAACTGTTATTCTTTTTGCTGCAGATCTAGGTTGCTCCGTGACCACTGCATAATCAGCAGAGCAGAAAATGTCAGTCTCACAAAGTGTCCTCTGCATAGCTGAGCACACTGTGCACTGCCAATTCAGTGTGTCAAGATTTGATGATTTTCCAATTCTAAGTCTTTTCATTAGGTTCGTCAAGCTTTTGAAGTGCATTAGATACAATGTAACTTTCTTTTTCTGGCATATACATTCATCATAATGCAACATGAACAAGTATCTGTGACACAGCACATTTTGAGCATGGTATTATAGGATGCTGTAGAAAAAGAAAATGTTGCCATTTAATGCACATTCTCTTTTTTGCAAAACATTCTTGAAAACACCATGACTCGTAACATTATAAACTGTTAAGTTGTTTACTGCTGGTTTTGTATGGTAATACAAAGCAGGTGCATCCAGTTTTGGTAAGGGGATACGCTTAGAGGTACGTTGAGACCACTTTAGTTTCATCAGAGCCATCATCCACTCAGTTCCATAAAGCGCTTGTGTTCTTTGTTTTCTCATTGCACGCTCCTACGTTTTCAGATTATAAAGATCCCACTCTTCATAACAATTGTCATGCTCATGTGCTGCATAAGTATCACATTAGTTCTATTATGTACAAAAGGTAACATCGCCTTGCTATCAATTTTTTCTGTAACATTTGACGGCAGAGACTTTTTCCCATTTTTTCCTATTTTCCGTTGCACCGGTTCTCATACAGCTTGTTAAGACGCACCTAATGTTCTTCTGTTTTATTTGCTCGGACCAGACATTTGACGATGGTGTCCGGCATTTTTGTCATGGTAGGTTTGAAAATACTTTATAAAAGTCTCCATTAATCGCCTGCTGGCATCTTTGGCGCCCATGTAGTAGGTAGACACCGTCTTGTGTTTTGGACAGGCCAAAGCCTTGTTGCAAATAAGTTTTTGGATGGCACCGTTTTAACAAATGATAAGACAGAGCGACACTACCTCTAAAATTCCGAACCTTTACCCACAGTTATTTCATAATTGTTCTACCCACAAGACCTTGTACATGCATCTAGTATTTCAGACGTCATGTTACACAAAATGCAGTGTAATCCAATAACATTTTGGCGCCAAACAAAATTAACGGAAAACTTCCAGTAACTGTGTCTTATTGACACTTCTTATTTTCTAATGTAACTGGCAATGCTTCCATAACAGTGAAAAAAATGCAACAGCTGATTTATTGTAATGCTTCTAAACTGCACCCTCTGTTCCAGATACATTCCGTTAATACAAAATAACAAACCAAATGAATTAAATAACATGTTGCTTAAGTTATGCTCACTAAGTGTGAGGATAGCGTATGCCTCCGACCGAAATGAGATTTTTCTAAGGGAATTTGAAACTGTTTTAGAAAGGAGTTTACGTCACAGCCTTTCTGCCACAATATGCAAGACTGAAATTCTAAGGTTTCAGCAAGACATGAATCATGCTTTGGGATCTGAGTAGTTCAGAAAATTCGTTGTTGGTAAAAACTGAGAGGTTTCCTCGTGGCTTATAGAAGATTAAGGGGAATTTCGAGACAATGTGACCTTCTTATTTTTTACTGAAATGTGTGAAGTTTAATTTGTTGGAACAGCGCAGCAGAAAAAGTGCCAGAGGACACCACATAACTTTCGTGTAAATTGATGAAAAATCTTGTTGGACATACAATTAAAATGGCATTTAACTTAGTTGAGTTGCGATATATTTTGGTTGCTGTAAAATAGCAAACCACTTCGAATAGATGTCGGCCTTTTATTGGTGACTGCCTGTCTCAAGTTAGGAGTGAAATTTTTCCTTCACATTGGTATTGGAAGATAAATGACGATGCTTTGTCACATCTAAAATTTATTTGCTGTCATTGCTGGGTTTGGAATTTATTTATATGAATTATGTGTGTCTGTACTAGTTGGTGAAATTGATGATCACCATAAAAATACGTTCAAGCATACCTGTTGATAAATCTCAGAAAATCAAAACCAAGAGAAAATTTGCATTTGCATTTTTTTGTAGCTGCAAACATATTTCAGTAAATGTGGCCGGATGAGAAAATTGTATCTGCATTATACACTGAAGCTTCAATTCATCTACAATATGACAATATTTCCACAACATACATTGAGACATTTATTTGGGACAAAACACAAATCTATACTTGATCTATAGTTGGCATGAAACATACTGCAGCCTTTTTCGTCAGCATTGTTTTCACAATCCCGGTTGAAATCACAGTATAACGATAGATGAATGTAAAGTCCATCTCCGCATGGAAAGCCAGCTGAACCTGTAAAGTCGTTAACAACCTTTAAGAGTTTGTTGTGAACAGTTCATTACTTTTTCCAAAATTGTGTACACCCACATAGGCTAAGCTTTTTCTAAATGATCAGTCATTCTAACAGTGCACTGTTTGTACTTTCAATTATTTTTACTTTCCATGCCGCGATTTATGCTTTCCATGGTTTTGTAGTTTACAATCATTCCAGGCATCTGTTAAGACAAATATGAAAGATAAGAAAGTAGATACCTAAATTTTGGCATTCTCGTTCATCTGATCCATCATGACAATCCAGATGATTATTACAGACATTCGAATCCCATATACACTCTTCTGATCCGCACTTGTACATGAAATCCAAACAGTCTCTATCTTCAGTATATACTATAGTTGTATTTAGATGTAGTCCTGTGGATATCAGCCGTTAGTATTATTCTCATATTGCCAGTACGAACTATTGGGGCAGATTCATAAATATCACAAAATCGATGGAGGCTTACTTTCTTCTTTCGCTGGAAACTCAGCTGACTGACAAGTCATCATAATTATAAAGCAACAAGCCTACTTTGTCTCTTTCTATCCTTGTCACGAGTGTTTAAACCTGGGGTTTGTGTAGTTAGGCCTATATGTTTCGGAGAAATGTATGGGTCATAAAATATATTTCATAAGTTGAGAGGATCAGCTTAAGACCACAGGCTGCTTATTATAAGCCACTGCTTGTTTCAAGTCAAGAGTGAACTTTGTTTCCTCGTATTGGTTGTTGAAAACGAATGTTGATGTTTTTGTAACCATTGAATCCCTTTGCTGTCATTGCTGGGATGAAATTCATAAATATCAGTAATCTTTTCCCCCAAAACTATTCTCGCAGATAAAGAGTAATTTATTAAGTTTTAGAAACAGAGTTAGATATAAAGACGTAAATACTAACATAGAGACGAATAAGGAAATCGGTTTACGGACATGTGCTTGGGTATATATGTTTAACAATCGTAAATTCAAATTTATTTCCTTATTTTACAGGTCCTGTGGTTCATCGCGTGGCTCAGGAGCTACTACTACTACTACTACTACTACTACTACTACTACTACTACTACTACTACTACTACTACTACTACTACTACTAAAACATTGATAATATTAATAATACTTATTGTAATACTAATATTACTACTACTACTACTACTACTACTAGTACTACTACTACTACTAATGATAATAATAATAATCAAACCAAATCAAATTAGAAGAACCAAAGTAAACTTCCTGATTGATATCCAGTTAGCTAAGGGCTTTGCTGTAGTACGTGGTACACATTGATTAGCTCATTATTGAACGTTGATAACTTTGAACTACTCTTTATGCGGTGCATTGACATTTTATTTACTAGCACGAGGAAAATAAACAAAAACCTCCAAAAATGCAATGCTCGTTTAGGGAACGGATACCTCCTTAGTCTTTTAAACATTGTACCTGGCAGGGACAGTATGTATTTGGTGCGCCTTATTATACACAAAAAGGACACGCATGTAGAGGTATTCTGTCAATGAAAACTAAAGACGATTGACTCACCTGAATTTTTATCAAATTCACAAAAGTACGTAGCTTTGAATGGTCTTTTACAGGGTATTAAGCGCCAGCCATCTATGTCCATTACCGCACACTTACTACCAGGCAGTCCATGTGGTTCCCAGTTTACCTTTTTTACTCTGATTTCTGAGTTAGCCCAATCAGAGAAAATATTAGGTTTGCCATCTGACCATCGCAGTATTTCATGTTGTTTGGACAACCCTATTGGTTAAAAAGAAAATAATTAGTTTCATTATTATGATTAGTAGTAGTAGAGGCGGTAGTTGTAGGGGTAGTATTAGTAGTAGTAGAATAAGCAGTTGTAGTGTTATTATTATCCTTATTAGTTACAACAGGAACTGTTAAAACTTTCTCATGCTCTCACCTATACTTTAACCATACGAATCTATTATTCTTTATCACCTTACAAACACCAACACATAATATCAATATATTGCACTCTTTTTAAAGGAAACCTGATCCTTTTTAACAGGACATTCAGTCCCCTATTCAAGTTAATTCAAAGTAGGCAAACAGATTGAAAGATCAAAGATCAAATAGTAATCCGTAGGCAAGAATATTCAGTATTTGATATATGCATTTAAATGTATTGATAAATTTATCTTTCTAAACATTTTGCCGTTGGCAATATCATCATACCTATGAAAACACGGTTGGTCCCAGCATGAATGCTCAGGAAGTTATATTCTTGAGAATCTGCAATAGAAGCGAGGTGCCCTCCCATCTTCAAGCAGTCTGAGTCAGCATCTGACCAGTCTACCTTCCTTTTTGTTGCATAGGGCATGTAATACCAACTGTTGCTACTGGAAAACCAGCGTGTATGGTACTCTGCAAATGAAATCTGCGTACCTTTGCATCGATGTTAAATTAGCATAGTGAATATTTTGTATATGTAATTCTATTTCTAGTAAAATTAGACATAAAATTTAGTTTCATGTATTGTGTATTTTCTTTTAGAGTTTGCGCGGTATGCTCTCACAGAGCCCACTTAACTAGTATAAAAATTGTGGCAGAAAAATTGATCACAGTCACCTATGTTTAATTTGCCAGTTGTTAACAAATTAAAACATGTCAAGCTCAGAGGGCAGCATCCACAGCTGAAAAAGATAACGTACACTTACGACAGGATGGCACGTCACAATACTCCCATCTATATGCGCTGTCTGTTGTATAACACCAAGGTCCATTTTCTTCGTTGCTAGGATTTCTACAGAAATTTGATGCCTCCTTTAGGGATCTATCCGGAAAGGAAACATCAACTTTAAAGTGATGACGGTGTGGATACTGCATGTCCCATCTTTGACAAGTTCTTCCATGTTTCGTGGTGTTCAAATGGCCTGTGTATTCCTTGCCACTCAGTGTCTGTAAACATTCTTCCACAGCAAAGCGAAATAGGCTATAGTAATGTATCTATCTATCTATCTATCTATCTATCTATCTATCTATCTATCTATCTATCTATCTATCTATCTATCTATCTATCTATCTATCTATCTATCTATCTATCTATCTATCTATCTATCTCTCTGTCTCTCTGTCTCTCTGTCTGTCTGTCTGTCTGTCTGTCTGTCCGTCCGTCCGTCCGTCTATCTATCTATCTATCTATCTATCTATCTATCTATCTATCTATCTATCTATCTATCTATCTATCTATCTATCTATCTATCTATCTATATATATATATATCTGTCTGTTTGTCTGTCTGTCTGTCTGTCTAACTATCTATCTATCCATCCATACACCCACCCACTCACCCACACTTTCCGTCGGTCCATCCATCCATCCATCCATCTATCTATCTATCTATCTATCTATCTATCTATCTATCTATCTATCTATCTATCTATCTATCTATCTATCTATCTATATATATATGTTATATATATATATATATATATATATATATATATATATATATATATATATATATACATATACATATATATATATATATATATATATATATATATATATATATATATATATATATATATATATATATATATATATATATATATATATTATATACGCAACCCCTTCCTTTTTACGAGTTTCTGGCTTTCCGGGCATAGAGGACATTGCCTTTTTTCTTTGAGTTTTGAGGGAAAAAATGTATTCCTAAAAAAAAAAAAAAACTTTATTCCCTAACAAACATGGTCTTTCATAAAGTGCTATGCATATCTTCTCTAAAGGGGAATGATGTAATACCATTAGTTGCGCGATACTTCTATGTACGATTAATATGACATAGATAGAAGCCTGACCTGTGTACGTCAGAAAAACTATAACACCAACAGAACTTCAGCAGGTAAAATGTAATATAATATTTGACTCTTGAAAAAACACCACTACCATAGTTTGAATATCATTCCAATGACGCTTTGCATAGTGATCACATTAATTGTATATGTTATGTGATGGGCTATATCTTGGTAATATACTTACACTCTACATGCATTATGCATGTAAGATGTTCACTTGGTTGTAAAATATGCAGGTAAGTGGCAAAAGTGCACAGTGAAGCAACAGGTCAGATTATTTTCTATTTTATCTGCACATAAAATGATCTTTTTTGTCTTCAGTGTAGACTTTTGTACAATTCAAGAAACTTTTCTTAAAGCTCACCCTTCCCAACCAATTTGACCACTTTGAATGTAATTTTGCAAACGAGTTTTACAAAATATTCTTCTTTGTTAAAAAAATATGCTACATCATATTTTTTTCTGCCACCATCATTTTTATACTACGTTAGGGTTTGGGTGATGTACTACAAGATAACAATGCATACATCTCCACCACAGAATACTGTTCGATATGCCCCTCCCCCCCCCCCCCCCCAATCCACAACTTTACAGATCCATGTCAGTGCTTGTCCAACATATAATGGGATTGCTCCAACATAGATTTTTAAAAGTTGTATTTTATGTTCGGAACGATTGGGACTCGAACCTGCAAACTTTGGCACCAGTCGCCTAGTTGAAATAGGAAACAATAAATATGTTGGGGACGCTTCTATTTTTTGTGTATTTGCTGGGGCTTCTAAAGTATAGGGATAAACATTCCTATTTTATCGGACAATAACCAAGAAAACTGGTCAGTAATTTCAGAGTAGTTTATAACATACAGGCTTAAAGGTGTACATTTCACTGAAATATCGTGAAAAATATCAGATTTGCACTCATGAGGAAGTAGGAAGAACGGACAGGACATAAACCAACATGTCCTCCACTCTCTTCACCACAACATATTAAAAAAAGTTACTGTGTTAGGAATAGAATGGTCATTTGTAGAGCCACAGCGAGAGGCTACCGTTGTAGTACTACATGACCTATTAGCCTGTCCTTTATTGCCACACCCGTACTAGGGTTCTGTTGTTCTTGAACACAAGGCAGCCAAAGCAAAACACATTTTTCAAGCAGGACGTACAGAATTGTTTGTAAAGTGATGATGTGAATAACATACTGACCTGCAAATAATGGATAATATTCAATACACAGAATGCCAAGTTTGATTCTGTCCGTGAAATTGATATAGCTGTTGCTCATGTAGATTTGTTTTAATAAAAGTCTAGCTGATGACTTTTAACAAAAGCAAACCTAGTGCTCAAACAATGCGTAGTTTCAATAAACCGTGTGAAATGGAGTATTGTAAGAGTATATTGCACAGATAGTTCATGTCAAATGCAGGCGTATGAATCCAGCAAAACTGAAGTCTTTCCTGATAGAAACAGCTGGAAAAATGATTCATATAGGACAATGCCCTCCCTCCCAGTTATATTCTTTGTAGATAAGATATATTCAAATCATGGAGGAAATCTTTACAAATTGATCTATTACAGTCTACACCTTATATTCATGATCAACTTAAATGAATAACAAGATTAGTATTTTTTTTTTGCTCCAAAACATAAAACATCTTGTCTCACTAGTCATCCATTTATTTCCATAATTGTGTGCAGTGGACAATTATGTTATGTTAACCTCATACTCGTGCTAAAAACACGCAGAGCATTCATAAAGGTTTTGTATCCGTCGCCAAATCATTTAAAATTTGTTATCCAAAAGAAAACAAAAATAAAAACTAACTTTACGGTACAATTGGTGTTTGTATCACTAATATAATCCGCGGAAAGTGAGCCTTTGTTCCACAATATATCAATTAAATGCAAATGCAGTGTTTACAGCTTATACACTATTCCTGTGCTTTATCCAATATTTAATATTATTTGACTTACCTGAATCACATTGTGCTTGCTATTCAAAAAGATGACGTAGCCTTTGAACGACAGGGAAGCATACAGAAATTGCATGTAATATATTTCTAAAACTCAACTGACCCGTATATGTTATATTTGCTAACCAATACCTCGTATTTCTATATGTCAGCAACACCTGCCACGAATTTTAAAGGGGACTAGTCTGGAAACATTCATACCGTTGACACACTGACGTGCCTGCTACCGTGGACGGATCATGGCATAAAGTGTTGACATTAAAGTGCCCAAGTATATGTGTATGTCATATATATATATATATATATATATATATATATATATATATATATATATATATATATATATATATATATGTGTGTGTGTGTGTGTGTGTGTGTGTTTGTGTGTGTGTGTGTGTGTGTGTGTTGGTGGTGCGTGCATGTGCAGACGTACTGTATATGATAAACTTTTTTTTCTATAAAGAAGAATGAAAAAAATTGCTGATAGCTAACTTTAATTTCTGCACGTGTATACACATGTGATGTTCTATTATACCATATCAAGTAGAATACAAAATGCAGAAAGTAACGATAAAACAAACTAACAGATCATATACAATATACATGAACAAAACCACTAATATTGTTTGTAGTTACAGGATAATTTTGCAATGTACGGCCATGGTCACAGTGAAGATATACGTGATGTGTACACACACATACACAAAGAAAGGAAAAAGAAAAAAAACTTTTTATTCAGGTATATCATCAGTTGAGACACGTGTAAAATATGTCAGAATCACATACGTATCGGAACCATTCCTCCATAATTAAATAGTTGCTGGTTTTAGAAGCAGGTGCACTGCCATACAATTGAAGTTGGATCTTGTCCGCATTATGTTGCGTTTCAAAATTAACATATATTTGATAGGTGGAAAAAAACAAAACAAAACAAAAACAAAACAAAAAAAAACACAAAAAAAAAACAAAACAAAAAAAAAAAAGCACTCGTCTCTGTGCATAATACAATGGATCCTGCAGCAAGAAATGAGTTAAAGATTTAGAGGGACAGCCACACATGCAGGCCAAAGAGTCAGTTAGGAATCCAGTTAACAAATTGGCGCTCAATGCAATGCCTCGTTGTTGGTTTAACAATATATTCAGCTTACGAAGTTCATGTCTCAAGTGGCCGAGTCTGGGTGGAAGAAATGTATGTCTTACCAAATGTTTGAATGTATTCAGAGAGGCAGCATTTCTCACATCTAGTAATACAGTTTTCCACAGACGAGTTGTAAACGGTACGACCCCTCCCCTTCCCCAACCACCACCACCACTAAAAAAAAAAATAATAATAAATTAAGAAGAAAAAAAAATAATAATAATAAAAAAATAAAATAATAATAATAATAATAATAATAATAATAATAATAATAATAATAATAATAATAATAATAAAATATTAATAATAAATAAATAAAATAATGAAATAAAATTAAATTAAATAAAAAGGGTGTACTAGTTAAGACTAATTAGCTGTCTGCAACATTCCGAAGCAGATTATTTGCTCTCGTCACATCAATCTGCAAAAATCAAGGTTCCCAGGTAGGAAGAACACATGTTTCTAGTAAATTACAAGGCCTGAGATATTTACTCCTCATTTCTGGGCTCGGCCATCGCAGACATTTCAAACTTTTGGCTTAACTGCAAGTATTTGTTTCACCAGATACGTATAAGCCTCCATTATAATGAGTTGTTTCAAACCTTGCCTTAAATCGTGCAGATCAGCCGCCAAACATAGCTGCAGCACAGTCTAGTATGGGACGAATTACAGAGTTATGTTCACTTTCCCATGCATAGTAAGGAAACAAATATTTACCGGATCGGATGCGATGTATATATATATATATATATATATATATATATATATATATATATATATATATATATATACATATACATATATTGTATATGTACCTGTCCCGTAGCAAACTGTCAGTTATAATAATTTCAAGATGTTTTTGTTCGCAAACGCGTTTTTCAGGGTCACCCCTTAAAGTACTAGGGTCGTGAGTGGGCTTTTGTTTTCATAGACACAACCATTTCCTTAGTTTCATTGGATTGAAATATACTTTTGACTTATTACCTCATTTTTCAACAACTGGTAATTATCGTTGGACGTTATAGTTGTTGTCTCCGGTGTGTCAGCTATTTGAAGGAATGACTTATCATCAGCAAATAAGTATGTTTTACATAGTAACTCATTTACCAATTAAATAATGAAAAGAAAGAGAAACGGGGTTTTAAATCACCATCTGTTCTCTTCATCCCCGAGATCACACAATCACAGACAATAAAGGTTTACGAATATTAAATTGATTTAATTTCAGGAGTATGTTGCAGTGCCATACACGGTTGGATGCATCAGACGCACACACACACACACACACACACACACACACACACACACACACACACATATATATATATATATATATATATATATATATATATATATATATATATATATACCATACGAACGTCTTTACATTTATCAATTACCTTCCTCAATTCATAAATAAGGTTAAAAATGACACACTGTGCGAGTAAAATTTTATAGCCGGAATTACAATGAGTCAGCAGGTCCTCGGTACTAAAAAAATCGTATGACCTTTTTTATACACACATGGAGAAAAATGGACATTGAAATCAGTAGAAAAACTGGCCTATAATTCTTTGAAAAGTGATGACCATCTATCTCTTTTTTGAAACAAAGCAGATACGTTGACTTCGTTTCATAATGCAAGAAAAATTCTGCATTTAATGTGGATGTCCTTTAAGACAAATTGAAAGACTTGGTGAGCGGAACATTGATGTATGGGGCCTAAAGACAGACTACTTTGTTGGGCAGGCCATCACCCACACTGATTTTGATAAACTTCATTTTGATTTTAATAAATTTAACATTTCTCGTTCATTAGTCCCAGTACCTTAAAGTGAATGTTCAGTTTTTTTTTCTCTTCCACATGAGTTTAGGGAGAAGAAAGCTCGTAATACACCGATTGTGAGGCAACTTAATGGTTTAAGGCATTGCTCGTGTCCTCAGGTTTCAGGCCACAGACCACAGTTATAAATCCTTCTGTTTTTCATATTAGCATTTTTCAGTGTAAAGAAATCAGCATTTTGGTATTTTGAAATTCCGTGAACTGCATTTAACAGATAAAAATGGCAGAAAAATATGGACGGATTTTTGTCACATAATTACCAGCTCGTTAATTTGTGATAATTGAAATACGAAACAACACCTGGATGTCAGCTTTATACAGGTGTATGAACTGTGCTCTTGCCAGGGTCAGATCACTGTCCTTCCCCACCATAAAGTTCCCACCTGGCCTGGAAGACAGTGCACCTATGTGACCACCAATGAAGCAACTCTGCGATGCAGCAAGCCTGACTTAGCTAACTTTATTTAAACAGAAGCTACAGCATGCTGAAAACACAGTATTTTCACAATTACGGACTATCTCCGTTTGGATGCGCAACCGGCCAATCACAACTGTGGTCTGTAACCTAATAGACTTATCAAAATTTTTAAAACTTCTTTAACTGAAGCCACAACTTGTTTTCTGCAATATTTGCATTAACTTTACCAAACTTCAATACAAGGAAAACATCAACTTTTTTGCAAGCAACCTTTGAATCTGGAAAATCAGTTTTGAGACAAATAAAATAATTAATTAAAATTTTGAGGAAAATTATATAATTGCATCCAATCAATTCTTTTCTGTCAAATATGAATACGATACACAATGGGCTATGATGCAAACCCATAATCACTTGCCTGCATGTCCTGCCCTTACAATGAGAGATCAAATTACAATGCCCCACCTCTTAATTTTAACTCAAAATTTGAATATATTGCTAAAATTTCATGAATGTATAGGTGAAATTGGTGATTTTTTTACTATTTATGGATAGATTCCTAACATTTGTCTACAGAAAATATGACATCTATCACTGCTGAGGCATTAATGGCGGATGGGGGGATTATCAGTTACACCAATTCAGCATCTAATACCAGTCATTATGGCAGTATTTCCCTGACATAATCTGAATTATGGCAGACAATGGAACAGTTTCAGTGTTTAAACATTTATAGCCCATCAAAGTGCACAGTTTAAGATCAGTAGGTCACAGATTAGAGTAGCAGTATTCAGCAAAGTATGTTTTTGGTACTAAAATTATGGAATTTTAACAGGCCCATTGTTTGAACATTAGGAGGGCAGTTGGGTGATCCAGCTTCCACAAACCAATAGTGCTATGCCTTTTTTTCTGCAGTAGACTGTATAAGTTGTAGTTTATTAACATGGTTTCTGATGTATGTGCACATATTAGAAAGAACATGACAAAAGTTTGTACAGTTACTCCAATATCATAAATGCATATCTGTCTTCACAAGTGCTCTGATTTTAAATTTGATAAGCATCCAATTATCATTCAAATTATCAGGCACAAGTGTTTACAGGCAAGCGTTAATGGAGGCTAACTTTTTTCCCCTTGTTTCACTGTCTGAAACTCTTATAATTATATGTGGTTGTATGTCGAAGTTCAAATGTTTTGCCACCTATGTACACTAGCTTGGTAAAAGTTACAAAATCTGCAATTCATAAGTGCTGTAATCCATATTCATGGATATAAATTGATTCATTTATGTGAAAATAATATGCTGATGAACTCAACAGCTCAACAAAGTCAGCATGCCTGATTTTAAATGTTTAACCCCAGTCAAATGACACACATATATGACAAGCTTTTGTCTACCCCCCCCCCCCCAAAAAAAAAAAAAAATAAAAATAAAAATAAAAGGGGGTGGGGTGGGATGGGGGGGGGGGGGGGGCGTAGCAAAAACAAACCAAAAAAAAAAAACAAAGAAATTTACATTTTACCTAAGATTTGTACAGCTCTACTGACACACAATGCGCATTTTTTCTGGTATGCCCAAAATCACTTTGACATGATTTTGCATAAACAGCTCTGCATATGAATGGAGGCTGTAGGCCTACAATGACAATGCCACAAAATTAAAAGTTTGAAACAGAGGGTCATTAAGCTTCATATCAATGGGATAAGCATAATTTATTCATATCATATTAGCATTGTTAATTTCTCATACACACATATGATTACCTGCGTGGTACTTGTGAGGTATTGCTGAATACAAAGGGATATGGAAGTTATCTATCTACTAAGCAGTCAGCAAAGGAGGCATAGCCTGTGCACTTGTTAAATGTCTTGCAGTGAATCCTCGTATTATTTATGCAGTGTGGTTCCACTGATAGCTGCAACATGTCTATGCACAATGATTTGTGACATAAATGTGATACTTCATGAAATTTTGGATAATTGAGACAATTAAAGTTGATATTCACAGCCAATCTGTGGGTGTAAAACTTCTTTTCTCCTTTCATAAGCTGGCCTGAGGTACACAATACCATAGCCCGAACCATTTGCCTTGTGATCTACAGTCCCAGGACCATATCCTGCATGCTCCATCCATGTAAAAGTTGTTAGGATCACTCAAAATTGTCCAGGCAGCAGTCAAAAAGTGCTGACTTCCCATTTTTAACTTGCTTGATGGACGATAATAGAATAACAACATGACCATGTGTGTCCCAATACATACAGAGTAAGCCCTAATAGGCTACAGACCACAGTTATAAATCCTTCTATTTTTCATATTAGCATTTTTCAGTGTAAAGAAATCAGCATTTTGGTATTTTGAAATTCCGTGAACTGCATTTAACAGATAAAAATGGCAGAAAAATATGGACGGATTTTTGTCATACAATTCCCAGCTCGTTAATTTGTGATAATTGCAATACGAAACAACACCTGGATGTCAGCTTTATACAGGTGTATGAACTGTGCTCTAGCCAGGGTGACATCATTGTCCTTCCCCACCATAAAGTTCCCACCTGGCCTGGAAGACAGTGCACTTATATGACCACCAATGAAGCAACTCTGCGATGCAGCAAACCTGACTTAGCTAACTTTATTTAAACAGAAGCTACAGCATGCTGAAAACACAGTATTTTTACAATTACGGACTATCTCCGTTTGGATGCGCAACCGGCCAATCACAACTGTGGTCTGTAACCTCCAGGCGGGGCAATCCGATTTTCAATAATTGACGAAATACCCTCTTTTAATTTCAACCCCACACCTGTTTTAAGGTGACCCTCCGCTTTTTAAATCCAGTCGTTTTATTACTGAAATGTGTTCAAACCCTTGGCATATTATTCCCGTTAATCTTCGCCCATGTATAAAAAATCCTTCCTTAAAAGATGAAAATGAGCCCAATCATCATCTTTACATGATTTTTGGTCTCACGGTATGCTCCATCCTTGACTTTTATATCATTCCTCAACTCGCTGGTCATAAACGTTTTGTCAGTTGGACTAATTGTGACTTCTGAATTAGGTTTACACTCAGTAACTGCTTCACGCAAAAACAAAATTGTCAAACTAAGGCAAACATCGTCAACATACCATCGATAAACATAGCCTCTAGTTTGCTGATGATAAACATTCACCTACTTTTTCATGATCTACTCGTGAGTAGTGCCGCATAAATTTCTTTAAGCATACTTTGGCAAGCAGTGTATCAGATGATAAAAACATACATTCATGTCCACATGTAGTGATTTAATAAAAAAAAAATAAACACCTTACTGCTTATCAAATCCTTTTCACTAAACACAAGATTTACCAGAGCCCGGATGGCTTGATGGCTAGCTGTTGTAAGAGAAAAGCATGGCGTGTATTCGTGAACTCTCAATCAAAATGTTCACAGATACCACCTGCTCTGGAGATGAGAAGGAGTTTAAAATTGCTAGTAATGGATATTGCATGAGGAGATTTACTCATCATTTGCCCAACTATATTCTAAAAAACAGGAAATTGTCAACAATCTTATAAAATTTGCCCAGATGGTCTATAACAGGTGGCAATAGGAATTTTACTTTTGTTGATGTGTCGGTGATTCCTGTAAAAATGATTCAATGTCTGGCCATGACAGGCCAATTCTTTCTTTTCCGCTGAATATAATTATTGCAACATGAATAGCAACGCTGCCAACAAATCTAGTTGTAGAACTCCTAACTGGAGAAAAAAATCCGTGTATTTCTATATCCGAATTAATTACAGATTTATCAAGATTGGTTGCATGTAGGCAAACTACATATACATCATTATTAATGCATACTGAGTCAAGTTCGTCCAATTTGTTATTGGCTGTAAAATTATCAGCGTTTAAATGAATAATATTCAAAATGTTACCGCTGTCAAGACTACGGTTGGGATGTGCGTGATCTCTACGATAGTAATAATATGACAACGCCTATGCCAAACGTGTCAGGGATATATATAAACAAGTGCAATAGCAATTCTAGTGCATAACCAGTTTTTACGAACAAACGCAATCAGTAACTTCGCTTTAGTCCAAGGTTTTGCTATACCTTACAGGGTGTGAAACGGTAACCATCCCCAGACCATATAAAGAAGTATTATCTGACTTGGTATTCCAAATTGCCGATATTAAAATAATTATGCATTTGGAGAAACCAAATGAACAAAAGAAATAGCAGGTGTATTGCAGCCCTATTGTTTTTGGCTATAAACATTAGCCTATGCCGGTACTTCACAAGGGACTGATAGCCTGTTTGGTATAAATTGTACGAATGACAACTCCGTTTGCACTCATTTGTACACAGTAGTCACCGATGAAATCAAATCAAATTATGAGTAGAAACATTTGTAAAAGGAAACACATGATGGTATTGAAAACCATAAAGGATACAAAATTTTACGTGCAGCGCATCAGTAGAAACAGAGGGGTTGAAAAGCCAGACAACTGGACAGCTCAACAACATGCCAGGACTGAGGGTTCACTGGGGTGCAGCTGAGATGCCAGGCAGTGAACACACAGACGTATAATCATGAACAACCCCCCCCCCATTCCCCCGAAAAAAAGAGCTAGGAGGCTGGATGTATCTAACAAGGTTGACCAAGCACGATACAACCTAGAAAATAATTTATCGTATGCAAGTTAAACCGATCTCTTAAACTATATGCCTGATACACAACTTCAACATAAAATTGCTGAAAAATTTTCAGTCGTTTGCGAGCCCACATGAAACAGTAAATCTACACATGAACATCAAAGGTCGCTCAACAGGCTCTGGAAATTTAGGAACGAACTGCACAATGACATAGGTGAAACTTGATCATGATATTTTGGCATTAATGCGCGGTTAAGATTTGTCTATTCGAATGTAAGAAGCAGTAGGATATCAACTAATAGTAATAGTGCAAGAGCACTTTAATGATTCTAGCAAGGAGAATAAGGCTCCTTGATTCAAGCTAAGTCAGAAATGACGTATATATTAAAACGTATATGCCATTTGCGAGTACCGAATTTTTCTTATTTCACGTCCTTTAAAAAGTTTCAAGCTACCTATTGACTTCTTTGGTTGCACTTAAATAGAATGGCACATATACGTAAAGTAAGTAATGCAACGCTGCTATATGAACAAATATTACCTGCTTAGACAGACCCAGATGGCACGCGGCAGCCGGACGTAGCCCCAGACTATCGTACGCCATCTGTGTCAGTCCTAGAAGGCAAGAATTAACATTGGAAATCTGTTGAATATAGGACATCATTTGCATGAAAAGAAATTCCGATTCTACAATATATGTAGATGTTATATATGCCTGTAAACCTGCAATTGGGAGACGAATGGTGCGTATATCTTAGAACAAAAGAGACCGAAATACAAGGGAGAACAATGTGGTTCCCTTATTTTTTGAAAGGCCGTTAGTTTTATTAGGAACGACGATATGCATATTGTGTTTGACTGCTCGATTGTCTATATATTATTCAATACAGCAATATTGATTTTTAGGCTTAACCTGTATTAAATGAACGCTCGTTGAAGATTATATTTTTACACGGGCAATGAAGCCATTTTCGTTGAATCGGGAGACCCACCACCAATTTGTTATTTTCAGGAATGAAACGAACATATATGTTCAAATTATAAAGTATACCGGACGTAGGTAATGTGAATTGTCTCGTGATAATTGTGATTCGGGAGCTTGCTTATCAGTAATCAGTGTAGGCAA
>OZ026618.1:24278899-24338899 GCA_964020975.1 Hermodice carunculata
TGTTTTTGCCATTTCAATTTTCTGTAGACCATTTTTTTTTTTTTACAAAAGGCGTTTTGCAATACCTACAGAAGTACTGTATAATAATTTTTATTCCCGGGAATAAATTTCCAGAATAACCCAAATCTGATTTTCACGACTTTTGTTTTTCCCATATTAAGAAAGCTTTCTCTTTTCATTCTCTGTGCTAACAGTTTCACGAGTTTAATATTCGCGAACTGGGTTTCCTCGGAAAAATTCGGGAATATTTATCCCGTGGAAAAATTTATGATTGTACAGTACATTTTCCCATTATGCTTAGTTTCATGCTATCACAGTCACGACATATATGTTTTGTCCAAATTCCTTGCCTCACCTTTAGAACCAGCAGATTTGTATTTGTGCCTTTTTGTCCAAAACCACTTCCTAGTAGTCATTAACCTATTCCGCAGTCCGAACGCTTTACTCTCCATAAGCTAACCTGTCCCTGTCCAACTTATATACATTGAAGTACTATTGTCCATATTGCACACGTTCCTCTGTAAAATATTGACATAGGCTGTATTAGCCCAAATAAATTAAAAGGTCTTCAGCAGGTAACCACTCAATATGTTTCGGAGACTTTTACCCGTACATGTCTCTCTGAGTAGTGGCTCCTTGCCTAAGCTAAATATTAAGTAAAGACAACCCACATATTAATGAGTAAATATGAACGTGGCAATTGCTGAATTACCTAAATACGTGAAGTTTTGCTTATAAATGCAGAGCTTCATAAGAAAGAAGAATACCTGTCAAACAAACCATAATTACCAAATTTGCATAGTACAGGTTCAGATAGGAACAATTTGACTTACCCCTGAATCAATATGTACCCTTTCAAGCTGGACAGCTTATCCTAGTTAAACCATCCGCCAATGTTTAACTGAAGTGGAAACAAGCAGGGGCATTATATTCAGTCCCAGTAATTGTAAAATAAAGAGTTGTAGCTAGACCACCTGGGGGTTTACCTAACAGAAACATGTAAGCCTAAAATGTCTGAAAGCGAATATTAAAACAGACAGATGCCAAAAGATAAAGCTAAGTAGCACAACAGACAAGTCTAAAAACTGCAAATTATTGTGGCCAAACTTTCTAATAATCTTTGGATATTAACAGTAGAATTATATGGCAAATCAGAAAAGAATGAAATTCATTTGTATTTATGTCAAGAGAATGCAATGAAAATATTAACCAGATATCAGGTACAATTAGGCAAGCTTATTTCTGTCGTAGGCCGCTTCTTGCTACCTGTAGCCCCTGGGGGTTTACCTAACAGAAAACAAGCTAGCCTAAAATGTCTTAAAGGTGAACATTTAAAAAGAATGATGTCAAAAGATAAAATTAAGTAGCAAAAAGGCAAGTCTAACATCTCTAAATTGCACATCGTAGAAAAATCAAAACATTTGATATTTTTTTGCTTTTACATCCTTAGTTTTAGATATAAACTCGGAAGAGTTGCTAATACTCAACAAAAAATAATCACAGTTTCTAAAAAATTGCATTACAGGTTTTACGAAATTGATTCCTAATTGCAGTCAAACACAATGTTACTTCTTTTGATAATTGTTTTGCTGTACATTTTGCAGCGCCGGCTATGAATCTAGATTTAAACGGGTTTTTATGTAATTTGGATATCCAAGACAAAAGTGGAATAGAGGAGTCTTCTTCAGACATTTTGATATTAAAATTCCTTTTCATCGCATCTTCATGTGTATCTACCAAATTATCAATGGATTGTTTGTGTAAATTATACACGTCATTTCCTCTTTTGTCTGAAATATTGTTAATACCAAGCTCTTTTTTTCAAGATAATATTTTTTGCAGATGATCCCAAAATTGTTCCCTGCCTTATCTATGTTAGTGACTGCAAATCTTTCTTGTAGTTCTTTGACTGCTTTTGAAACTTCGGGTTGTTTAAATTAACCGTACTGAAAATCCTAATGTGGGATTCGTAACGACAAATACTATTCTAAAGACTCGTTTCAAGTTTGATAACCATCCTTCAAATTTCTGATATTCACTTTTTTCTTTTTTTTTTTGTCCATTTCATACAGTAGGAATCAAACGCATCACATGTATACTGAAAAATACTGTCAATGTTCAACTTGTGACTCTTTTTCACAATTTCTTTTAAACATGAATTATATATAATATCCAAATTACCTGAAAATACATGTTTGTGGTATGCAGCAACGAAATAAGAATATTTACTGTTAGACATAGAGTCACAATTTTGATTCGCTGTGATATCCTTAAGAGTAATTGAAGCCATAAATTTCTTGTAATTCATGATACTTTGTCCAATATTGTTGTCATATTTATAGGAAATGAAAGGGGGATCTTTAATGATCTTATATGTCAGCTTTTTGTTAGTGGCGACACATATTGGTAATAAGCTTTTTCCTTCAACACCATCAATTTTGATAGACAGCCCAGGATTCGGCTTTTCAAGCTTGGCATTATCTGTAATTTTGACTGAAAATTAAATGCCTGCAAACTCATGTTCTTCTTGATTGCCAACGTACTTGCTCATCCTCTCTGCATTACTGAAAGTTGGGTGCAAAGCCAGCAAAAACGGCCACGTGAATCATTTGAATCCCGATTTTTCACATTTACAATGGAATCGGTATGGGCAATGCTTTTGGGGATATAAAATATAATGAGCCCTGGACGGATTTGGTATGAACATCCACTATGCGGTGAAAATATATTATTCAAAAATTGGGGAACACAATTGGCCAATAAAAGAGCCCGATATCATAAACAAATCGTGTTAACTGGTAAAACGATCAGTCCAGCCCAGTCGGTACATTCAGACACCCAGCTCCACACCTGATAAGACCCTCACAAGTGTGTAATGGAGTGTCAATAAAAGTGAACCTGGCATACCCACTGATAAAACGCAGTTATGTTCAAAGACAAAACAAACGGCATTTCACTAAATAGGACAGTCAAAGCGTTAATACAGTTCTAGTGAAAGCAGGCTTGTCGGTAGTGGGAGCAAAGTCTAGCAAGCCATCAAGTCCATGAGCATGCACTGTTTGATAGACAACACAAACAAATTTGGAAATGAACTGAAATTGCAAAACTTGCTCATGATCAGGATAAAATTAAATGATGCATTCTCTCCCATCACTTCCAGCTTTTACCATTTCTTGCTGCAGACAGACAAGCTCACAGCCTGACACATAATAAACATACGACCCACATCATTCCTTCCTGCATATCTCAATCACATTTCTAATAGACTAGATTAACACTTGATCATCAAACATAGACCTACCTTTACAAGTATTATAAACTGATAGTAATATATCGCCACTTTTGCCCGCTGCATTTGGGAGATGACTTTTCACAGGCCTATTGTAAGAGGGAGACTACAGTGTTTGCATTGGGAATTGGACACACAGTTGGCCAAAATTAGCAGCATTTGTACAGACCTGTAGCCTTATAGGGGCAGGCAGCGTAATAAATTCACGGACTCCTGGATCTGTTGATTTTACTTTCATTTATTTTGGAATTGTAAAACAAAATGTTTTGAGGTTGGCCCTTAGGCAAGTATGCACGCAATATTTTTTTTGTTTTGTTTTGTTTTTTTTAACGGATTTTTCCTTGTTTGTGAAAGAACCATCCTTCGATCGTAGCCCATAGTCTCTCAGGTTGTATACAAATATCATGAAATCAGCATTTGCAATTCTAATGTATTACCCGCTCATCGATGAATCGATCGGGCAGCTGTATACTAAGTTATACAAAAGGACAAGGTTTCATTCGTTTTGTTCCCTTGCTTATTTCCATTTCGCTCTTTTGCATGTTTGAGATAGACATCTTTTTGTCTTAGTATCCTCTCCGTCACGCAGATGTATTTCATGTTCCATCCAACGAATTTAATAACAGACTCTGAACTGTTGAACACCTTCTGACTTTCTCCAGTTATATTTGCTTGGTAAAGAATGTGATATATGGTGTATAAGTTAAGTAGATAGGGAACGTTCCAACGTTTGTTGTGGGGATTTGGTGCATGTCGGTCTGGCAGGATGGAAACCCAAATCACAACGTTCATCCCAATTTTGCTTCTTCATCGAAATGCCTGTTGCGATAAGCTTTGAGCCATAAGCTGAACATTTGATGCCAAACATTTGAATATGATGGCTTAAAGTTACGGTAAGTAAAAAAAAATACACACAGTTCGTTTTTTTTCCATTTTTGCAACATCAATAACAGACAGTAGAGGGTTTGATAGCATCCCTATCTAAGCCAGGATATTATCATATCACATTCCTAGAAATGGGTTCTAATGCAACAATAACTAAACTGGCAATTTGTATGACAAGAACATAATATACATCAATGAAAACGTGTATGCATGATAGCATCAATATCTTGCAAGGGTAAAATTCAAACAGATTCCTGAAGCAAGATGCATGCTTTTGAAGAATTGGAATCTTTTTGGCGATGCACAGCTTGAAGCATCATGCCCAGGAGTCTTCCAAAGGACAAAATACGCTCACTGGAGTCATTGGTGGAAGAAGAAGGTTCTGAAGCAAAGCACAGTGCCGGTACTGGATCCTGTCAAGTAAAGATTCGTAACTTGAGAAACACACACACAAACACACTCACACACACGCACACGCACACGCACACACACATACAGACACAGAGTGAGTGAGAGAGAGAGAGAGAGAGAGAGAGAGAGAGAGAGAGAGAGAGAGAGAGAATTGTTGAGTGGCAAAAAAGCAAGATCACTTGCTTCACCTCTGGCCAAAGGCTATCAGGACTAACGTACCGCGAGATTTATAAGACAGCGCTTTCTTAGTTTATTTTGTGTACCACTGAGTGCAAACTACTTTACATTTAATTCCTGTGCCAGAAGCAAAGTGCATCTGGCACAGGGCTAAAAATGATCTTGGAACAGAGCACCCGAAGTAAGGAAACGAAAATCTCTGCAGAGTCCAAAATTTTGTGTCAAGTCTTACTGCAATTATTTTCAAGTGAGCGTGCTGTTTATGTGTTACAAGTTTAAAAAGCGTCAGACTAAAAACTTCTTGTTAGTTACAACGCATATTTAATTGATCATGAATGCATATGTGTGAAAAAGGGATGCATTTGCAGGAAACACAATCACATGATACGTTGAAAAGGATCCAAAACAATACCCCTTTCACTTGGTTCTATTTGAAAGGAGGAAATGTAATTAAAGATCCCCCGCTCCACTCAACTAAATGAATTATTGATGGAAAGTCCTTATGTGCAAGTACCGTGCATTTAGTAAATGCATTAATGTTTTCAGGTTGGCATGAGCAGTCACCTGACTTACGGATCATCTCATTGCCATTTATATGTCAAATGATTAAATTACACCGTCATGATTAAGTCACTGATCTTCTCTCTGCACTCAGAATGGAGACACAGTTTGCTTCAAAATCACATTGTAGCTAGATTTCGTACCTTGTTATCATACACCAGCAAAATATTGTCAGCACAAAGCAGTGGATAGAGCTGTAGTTGTTGCAGTCTACACAAGGATACACTTATGTTCGTCATAATGGAGGCCACATCTCTGCTTGAAAACTGTTCCAGCCTCATATATTCTCGAAGTGTCTGCGTATCATGCGTGCGGTTTAGGAAGAACAAATCCTGATATGTAGTTATCCCTGAAAGAAAAAGGGTTTGGAAATAGTAATTTTGATTCTATTTTAGTTGTATGCACGAGATTTTACACGATATAATACATACGAATGAACCACCGTGGAAGCTATCATAATGCATGCTCTTTCAGTTTTACCTTCGTTTTCTAATCATTTGCCTTACGAAGTAATAAATGACTGTAATATCTTTTTTTTCTTTTTTTGCACCGGTTCCTGCACCTTAGAAAACCCGAATAGTTGCACCTATACCTGGAATTAATATTTAAGCAGTTCTGTGCTTGTAATTATATACAAATGGCAGGCTTATATAAACATAAAAAGGACACATATCCCAAACATGGGCAAATTACATGTGAACGTGACTGATCTCACAAATGTAAAACCCTACCGCAATAACATAAATATTATTTAAGAACTTCAAGAGCAGTGACCTTTTAGATTTAGTTACGATGAGAGTGTATTTCCTTGGTATGAATTATTCCCTTTGTATGTAGTTTAAAGGTCAGTATATTTTGACGTCTCCAGTGGATATTGTCGGGTGAATGGACGAGAGGTAACGCGAGTAGATCTAAGAAATTAATGATGAACAAGGAACTACGAGTCAAAAAATATTTGGAACTCGGTGGCTTTTACCCAATGATTCTCCTCAAAACTGCAAGCACGCCACTTGGAAATTTACACTTTACCCAAGACCTTACGTCTAAAACGCAACTCGTACTCAAAGGCATAGCACATACCTTGTTGTGATTTGAAAGGCCTTGTGGTGCTCGTAATTGTGGAATGGTTATCGGGGTTCTTTCCTCCTCTGCATGGGCACATTCCTCGACATAACCTTAAAACAAATAACAGGCACACATACGTAACATTCAGGGCAATCTAATTGAGGTGTGAATACACTAGATGACATACTGCTCCTTCTGACCTTAAAACAAATAAAGTGACTTTAGCATGTTTAATGTTGTGGTTATTTTTGTTTGTGCATATTATTTGTGAATCAGACCACAAAAACTAAATCACTTTTTTTCAGTCAAAATAGATTTTTTTTAACTTGAAGCACTAGTTCGCATTATATTCTAACGCAAAATTACATGTTATAAATAAAAAAAAAATATATATATATGTCTACGTTACTGTGCCTATCAAACATGTCAAAATCCTTTATGAACACACACACACACACACACACACACACACACACACACACACACACACACACACACACACATATATATATATATATATATATATATAGTATTGGCAGGAAATGTCTCACATTTATACATCATTATCATCTGTTGGCACACTTAGTCTCATATATATTTGAATATGTATGAGGGCCAAAATTCTTTTAATTTGCTTTTGATCTGTTTTGATATTTTGCATATGTTTACCTGACACTTTTTCTTTTAATTGTGAACGATTTTCTATGCAATAAGTGTCCACTCCAATGTTAAGTTACTGCATGTCCACTTTAGTGTCTCAACATATGTTGAAGATGATATTTGTTCTAGCACATACAACTGCTATTAGTACACATTAATGTTTTCCCAGTGCATTATCCGAGAAAGGATTTCCTGTATAGATTACCAAAAGAACTAGCTCGAATGGGCATTTGACGCAATTTAGTTTACCCTTGTAAATAAATCTGCCGTTAATGCACATGCCCAATCATATCTGGACTAAGTGTCCCACAGCCTTTCGTCTGTTTGAAAATTTAGCACTTGTTAATTGGCCAGCTCAAAAAATGAATAAATAAATAAGTTAACTGCATTAAGTGAATAATAATTGTATCTAAAAGATATCCCTGTATATCATGAACATAAAAGAGGACGAATAGAAGATTGTTCGGCCTGAGTATGAAGCAGCCAAGATTGAAGATCTATCGCCAACTGAAATTCCTATAAGGTGGGTATAAAGAGGATGTGTTGATATTTATTAGATCATATAGAGCTTAAGTCCTGATAATAGGTAAACAGTAGTCACTAGGGGTGTTACAATACAACACGAGGAAAGTGGCACATTTTAACGCAGAAGCTATTGGAGTTTAAACTAGTGGTAAGAGACATTAATCCAACAAGTTCAAGTCTTATGTACCTATTACTGATGCAGCACGGAAAGAACCCAAATGGAGTAACACGTGACGCTATGTTATCCGTCATGTGAACGCTATGTGTTTGGTTCAGTACCAAAGTCGATGATTGAGGTTCCTTTGATACACTTTACGAAGTGTGTATTTAAAATACGTCTGCATTTATTTTTTGATATAATGTGGCTTCTATCATGCCGTTAACTTTGCGGTACAGCACATTTGGAGGCGAGTCAATGCCTTTTCTTGATGTGCTTTTTGGACCCATTGACACGGCAGTTGATCTGATTATTATATTGGATGTAATTACAAGCATGCTGATGTCTGGACAATCGATCTTCCTACAGGAAGCATAAATCTAGCACCCTGATTATAATTAAAAGTACTTCCATTCAAGTAGTTCGACTTTAGGCGAAGTTAGCACCTAAATGGTTACAAATTTGTTACGGTGACACACAACATAAAGAATAGAATTGTTGTAAGTTGTGTTGTTATGTTCAAGAAAGGCTTTAACTACTGATTTTCATTGTGCCGACATTTTATCTAATGACACCTCTAGTATCGTGATGATAAGGTGTTACTTTGTAAAGCACTACGTTTAGCCTAAACCAATGATTGATTCAGCAGAATATAACATTTAAAAGTACTGGTCCATCTACCTTTCCTTTTGAAGAATCGGCGATATTGTGTAGATGAAGGGGTTCAACACGGAGTTGATAGGTACAACAAATACCACAAACCAAGCATATGTTTCTCCAGGAAGACGAACATTTCCTCCAAGTGAAACAAATCCTGAATATTGATCCAGAGGAAGATACCAAGTTATATAAAAACAGCTTTTTCAGATTATGGAAACCAAAATTGGCAGCACCAAGCACATAGAAAATGAACATGCATAGCATCTTAATATCATTCGGCTCTTGCAATTAATAACTTATAGTGTCACTACCTTCCGGTTAACATTTTCAAGCTTGGTCCTGTCTGACATGATGGCTGGCTTTTCCGGGTAGAATATGATTCAGATTCTCCAACTGGTCTGAGGGCAATGATTTTGTGTATGCTTTCTGGGTTTCCTTTACATGACTGAATACCTATGCGTATGTATGCATTTAAACAAATATGCCGATTTCAATATTGGAAAGATACTGACTTTGGCATTCGTGAACATCACTTTGTTTACTTTACTGTACAGAGTTTGATCAATTGAATGTTTTAATGTGGATATTGTGTGTTTGAAGCCTTCAATAGGAAGGTAATAATCTATATTTTCATGAATACACACACACACACACACACACACATATATATACATATATATATATATATATATATATATATATATATATATATATATATATATATATATGTGTGTGTGTGTGTGTGTGTGTGTGTGTGTGTGTGTGTGTATATATTCCTGTTTAATATAATATTTTTTCCTCGCCATAATTGGAAAAGAACAACTCTGGATCGTAGCGAAAAACCTTTTAATTTATACTCACCGAGAATACAAATCGGCATCCAACAACAAAGATCTGTCAGAATAATTAAAACCATTTGACGAAATACACGGATATTTTGGGACGTCTTCTTGCCTGCAGAGGCACTCGTATTTTGAATAGATATGTACATCCATATGTAAGATGTTAGTAACGTTACAGTTGCAAATATCGGAATTACGGATAAAGACAAAAAAGAATACATCCAGCCTGTATATTTCTCTGAAGTAATATGAATAGGTAAGCACACTGTAGAACGCCCATAGTATTTCCCCAGAAAATAAGGATAATGTATAACAGGAAACATAGCTATTAAGGTTGCTAGAAGCCATACCACTAGTACCATAACAACAGCACCTTTCTTTCGCAATCTGAAGCTACTGAAGGGAAATACTATGACATTAAATACATTCAAGGTAATAGCAAGAAGCATAAGCAGCGATCCAACAGATGAAATTACGGCTGCTATTCCTGCTATGCTGCAAATTGAGGATGAGCGCCATCTCTTATCTTCTTCAATATAGCGTCCTCTATAAGCAAGATCAGCTATGGCTATTGTCAAAAGATAAAAACTCATTAGCATATCTGCTGCACCTAGGTTAGAAACCATGAATGAATGAACTTGATTCTGTTCTTTAGACCTGGCTCGGAAAAGAATAACGAGACCATTTCCAAAGAGAGACAAAATTCCCATGATCCAGAGTAAAATGCGCAAGGTTTCATTGGACATGAGGTCAGAACAACTTGAAAAGGCGTCAGCCTCCGGTGCACATTCTGTCAATGAAGGTGGTGCTACACAGCAAAACTTATAATCCGAACTGATTAATGTCTTCAGGTGGATTAGCTTAGTGAACATGAATTTATCAAAACGAATTATATCATTGCCAGATATATCCAACTCTTCCAACAGTAATAAGTCATGAAATGCCCCAGCCTCTATTGTATGTATTTTATCCTGTTTTAAAGATAGTTTCTTTAAGGATGATAGACCAAGAAACTGGTTATTTATTAATGTCCCCAAACTATAGGAAATAAGCTGTAAATTATGCAATGATTTAAGTCCGTGGAAAGCTCCATCTTCGATCACTACCAAGAGTGGGTTGCCTTCAATCTTTAAATTCTCAAGCCGATTTAAACCAAGAAATGTCCTCCTCTGTAATTTTAGAAGATAATTACAACTAAGGTCAAGCTCACGCATATTGAACGAATAAGAGAATATACCAGGTTGGACGTTTTGTATTTTGTTTTGTGACAGGTTCAAGTGAAACAGGTAAGAATATTTCCAAATGTGATCTAGCTGTGTAATATTATTGGAAGTAGACACTATTCTCCTGGCATCTGCCCCCAGTGTCTGTAGCACTGACAAAACACTGTGTGACTCGATATGACTGCAGTTGAAATCAGTTCTTTTGCAGGAACATTCCGTAGGGCAGGTAATACTACAGAGGTGTTCATCATCTCCCTGTGCGCAATTTATAATTCCATCACACACCTGCTCCAAGATAATGCAGTTTTGCTGTCTTCTACACCTGTACATACCCTCACATTTGTTTACATCTATAACACACAATGGAAACGGAATGAAGAAGAAAACATCACAGTTAACATTCCACATCCACAAAAAACATCTTGCTGTTATGAAGCCATGATTGTACCTAACCCCGTGCTAACACAACTGTTTCCTAAAGGAAGCAAATTAAACTAAAATAAAGCTATAAAACTACGGTGACTGAATCAGCCAATTTTGATTTTTTTCACACAGGCTGCATTTTGCACATTTTTTATGTCCGTATCAATTAAGATTAAAGTAACATACATCTACAACCCATCTTTTGGTGTTTCTTAGGTAGAGTGGTAAACTTAATATCGTATCGGAAGAGTGAACTTATGTTGACTCACCACATCCAAATTCATCTTCTCTCTCTGGGCAATCCCAGGTACCATCACAGACTTTACTGAGAGGTATGCAGTAACTATCGGGGCACTTGATGTGCGCTTTTGGACACACAACATCAGCTGTAAAATGATATGTTTTATCAGTATAAATAAGATGCAGAAGGACTGGTGCACATTAGTGTGTGCTTCCCAGAATATATGTGGAAAAAACAGAAAGTCAAGCTAATGGCAGTAAATGGCTCAAAGAATTTTCTGTTGCTAAGACCCCACTTTATGAGTACATCATACGCGACCCAAGGTGAAAATGAACATCAAAAAATTAAAATAAAAATGATGAAATGCAGCACAAATGCAGCACAAATGTTGCATTTATATTGTGTGCAAAACGTCTCCAAAAATCTGTTCTAGCTTTTGCTAGAACATATGTGGGTAAATTTAATCAAAGCAGATCATCTGTGCATTACTGTATTGTCAGTTCCAATAAAAAAGTCACATAATATGTGCGTGTAATATAACTGTGGAAAATACAATTTACATGTGATTGACATATTTATTTTATTCAAATGATCAGTATCCTATCAAAAAGTATGTTTGTTTCACATAATTTCTGTTATAAGCGGCTATCTTGACCTTAAAAGGTCGTAAGTATTCATAACTGACATATGAAAGAACATATGTTCCAGATATGATAAAGAAAGGAAACTATTTGATGAAATACTTCATTGAAAATTGAAATGTCCAAGTCAATGCAAGAAGTGTGTCAATGTTTAAGTCAATATAATTAATTTGTACTATGAGCTCTTACGTTTGTACAATATTTGTGTTGTTTCTCCAATAACTCTATAACATAAATTATTTCTTCTAGATTTACTTTCTACGCTTCGATATGGACGCCCTCATGAAGGCTGGTCCCCACGAATGTGATAGCTGCTAAGCTCTACCACACTTACATTCATACTAAATTCACTGCTGCTTCTGCTTTAGCCCGTATCATTCAACAGGTAAGAGCCCAGATATAAGATTGAGTGATAACAGTCGCAATGAGAGTGAACTCTATAGATAGTGACAGGGATAACAAGGAGTCATGTTATGTTTGTTAGCAAATAACCGAAAAGACCTCTTCAGGGCCACAATATACCCCAAAAAGAGGCATATAATGTGCTGGTATATTTAATCTCTAGCCGTGGAAACAAACAAAAAGTTAATAAAGGTAACAAAAGCAGGAAGAAAACAAAACAAAAGTAAAACACATGAACCCTATCAGACAAAAATGATAGAAAAAACACATACACACGCACACAAATACACACCCACACACGATAAAATGAAAACTTTCCCGATACAATTTTCCAAACGGTAAAAACATATCTTCAACAGAAGCCTATTCTGGTAATCTGAATAGAAAATCAGAAATTAGACAGCTGTGTGAACAGCTCTTGGTCAACGGGCCTAAGGTTCTTTAAAAAAATAAAGTTGCAACTGAATAGACCTGTGTTGAGCTTCAGCTGATTGCACGTGTCATTTAGAAGTATTTCAAAGATTTGACCATAGAAAAATTCAATAACGATATAAATTTTACCGGAACATGAGAAACTGAAGAATATTTAAAGAGAACTTAAAAAAAAAAAGAACTTTTCAACTTGGTGTCACCAAGTGAGCAACTCTTTTTAACCATTTCAGACAACATATCCTTCAAGTTTTAGCTTAATCTGAGTGGCGGTTCATGATAAGTCTTAAATGGTGAAAACATCAACAAATCATGAACAAAATGTAAGACAATGCAGTATCAAATGGGGGACAATTTAACAAGTGGTCACTACTAATATTCTTGTCTGATATGAAAGCAATTGGGTGAGTGGTTTTGGGGAAAAAGGTTTATCAAGAATTGGATCCCCGCCGGACCATACCCCCAAAATCATCACATATGCAGAAACTGCTGGAGCGTGACTATTTGCAAAAAACGTGGTAGAAACTCACCTAAGGTACATTGGTACAAACTTTAAAGTCAATCTGGCAGACGGTCTTGTTGAAGAAGTCGAAAATGTGATTCTGAACAAACGGTTGGATGAACATTGGAAGACTGAGGCTTCTTAGAGCTCAGCCTGACTTGAAAGTGAGCTGTGTTAAAACGGGAGATATAGAAAGAACGAAGGAAGAGGAAACAGAGAAAAGAATTAGACTAGATCAATATAATAATGAAGCGACCCAACCATACATAAAGGTATATACATATACCACAGCATCCAAGTTAAAAGCCCAAGTGGAAACAGATGGAAAATAAGACCAGTAAGATATACATGTAAAAGGAAGCGAAATAGTATTCATGAATTATGGAAGTCAATATTCAGATGAAAATAATCATCGGAATCTGCACCCCCTCCCATCATGTCTTATTTTGCTAAAGCATTCTGCCTACCAATGAATATGAAACTTTATGTGTAAACAAAGCAAAGTGGATCTCTTAATAGTGCTGCATTCATATCTCCATTCAATAAAGGAAAGATTACACGCCTGAAAGAATGGCAGTGTTAAAAACAATAAACGTATGTAATGCGTGCCAAAAAACTGAAATGCTCATAAGATAAGAAAGAAAGTGGATTCATTTTCTCTTTGACTTGTGTTCAAAGTGCGTCTGCGGATGTGTGGTTCATTCGTAGCTTTTGAATGACCCCCTTTTTTTCGTTGACTACATTCCTTACCTGACTGAGAAATGTTTTCCTCATTCACTGTCTCTTGGGAAAATTATTATTTTCATACTCTGTTCGACAATAGGTTGGATAATAAATCACCTCATAACTTTTTTCTGGTTTCCATACATATCAATACATGCTACATATTCTGCATTTTTATAGCTCATGACACTACTTTACTCAAATAGTGCCTGGAACCCCTGTCGATAATCACCCCTTCTCTCAACGTGGGCACAGTGCTTTTTTGTACTTTATGATGGAATTCGAAAACATTGTTTGCAATTACAACATGCCACATTAGCTCTTTCAGTTTGACCTGTTGACAATCTTTACACGTTTCATCACTATGCTTAGGGTACAATAACCAACTCGCTTGGTGTGACCTTTCGACCTTTTGTATTCTAATGTTGGCTCAAAACAATAGGCATGCTAATACGTGAATGAGGGCGGGTTATGAAAAATGATTCTGGTATGTTTGTGTCAATTCAAGGCATATCGATACCCATCAGAATTGGCAATAGAAGTTTGAATTAATATATCCTCAGTGACAAGATTATATATGTTTTCGACAGGCTCACATAAGGAAAAGTGTGTCATTTAAGTTAAAGTGACACCCAGTCATGATAAGACTATACTCACCACAATTTTCCAGATGTGATCCATCTCGGCACCCCCTGTAGTTCCCAAGATAATCAATATCATACATACAAACCAAGGAAGTATCAATCTTATATGTCGCTGACTTGCACTGGTAACCAGATGAGCTTGTCTCTTTACCTAAAGTACACACACACACACACAAACACATATATCTTTTATCATTTAACCTTTTCTCCATACACTTGACTGGTGAAACATCTTGTGAAAATTGACTTTATAAGTATCATGATGCAATCATTTCACCGTTACGATCATCATCACCATCCTCATCATTTAATATATTTTTGTAAGTGCAATAATCTTCTCACAAGTACCACCATGTATATCTGTGTAATCATCCACTTCTAAACGAGCACCATGTAGGATTGGAGAATAACAAAATTCCGAGGAGAGATAATACAACCAACAATGAATTGAAAGCTAAGGTGCATTTAAAAGATAATATTGCATTTCATAGTTCCATTAAATAAACTGTAAGTTGCGCGTATTCCATATAAGTGCAATGCAGGAAGCCAAATATCGCTAATTTACATAAGACGCATGTCGAAAATTATGTCCAGTTTGTTAATTTTTGACAATTATTTGACCCTTATTGCGAATAACTTGTTTGTCACAGTTCATATTTTTGTACATTTAGTGAATATGGAATGATTATAATCATTTTTCCTGTACGATTGGTGCGCCTATTCTCATTTAGAAACTGCTGGCCACATAGTACATAACAAAAGAAGGAAATCATGCATAAACACACACACACGCACACACACACACGCACACACACAAACACACGCACACACACAAACACACGCATGTATATATATATGTATATATATATATATATATATATATATGTATATATATATATATATATACGTGTTCACCTAGGCCTAAGTGCCTACGCATACACAGGGGCTCATAGTTTGCCCCCAAGAGTTAGGGTATTCTGCAGCGATATCTACATGCTTTAAAGTCTTCGTCTTCTGGTGGATTACTGGCACAGTTAGCCACACCATCACATACATACTTTCGTGGAATAGATGACCCGTCATAACAATTGAATGCTACAGTCATGTCATATTTATCTGAAAAAAGAACAAATACCTTTAGACTTAAGAATTTGTCTTTCATAATAGTCTCAGGTAAGGCGAGGCACTGGATTCCAATAAAAACAGCCCACCATCTTGATGTGCGCTGTTATGTTACAAGGGATGCGAGTAAAATCTTTATACAAGGACTATTTACACCTAGGGCAAAATATCCTGCTAGTTGCTATATGCAAGTCTCCTGATATGCCATTTCAAAAAACACAAGTACATCAATAAGTAAAACGTTTGGAGCAAAGAGAATGTTTCACAAAGAGAGTCTTTGCTAAGGTTGAAGGTAAAAGTTAATGAAAGAAGAAGTGAATCACGCACATACCACACATCTCTTCGTCAGATTTATCGATACAGTCTCTTTCAAAATCGCACGTCTTAGCTGATGAAATGCATTTGCCATCGCCACAGCGATACTCAGAAGCATTGCATAGCAGATAAACTAGATGGAAAGAAAACAAAATTGGAATTTTACAGAATAGTGAAATATTTGGGTCAACTGCACTTTCCGTACTTTCATTGAAAGTTGACCTACACTAAGTAATATAGATTTAAATTTAGATACACACACACACACACACACACACACACACACACACACACACACACACATATATATATATATATATATATATATATATATATATATATATATATATATATATATATATATATATATATATATATATATATATATAGATAGATATATATATAGTGATAAAACAATGTGTCTCAAAGTTTTTCATTTTCCAAGTGGAATGTAAAAGGATTTTGACCTTAAAGTCTTTAAACTGAATAGTTACTTTGTCCATTAATCAGCACTTTATCTGTGTAGTTTCGCATTGCGAGCAAAAAAAAAAAAAAGAAAAAAAAAAAAAAAAAAATTTTCCCTGACAAGCTGAGATAGAAAGTTTTAATATCAAATGTTATTGGGCGTGCTTGTTTTGTTTATGGACCAAAACTATTTGGCCACAGATTAATCTTTTACTTAGAAAACAAAATGCTTAAATCCAGTTCTCTGCTTGGGTTTGAATTCTAGCATTGTCGAGATACAGGGAAAGAATGCATGACAAGGAGTAGGAAACATGGGTATAATGCAACGCAATTCTGATATTTAGCATAGTTGACCACCCTGAAACGTATTATACACCTTTATCAGAAGCTTAAAGTTGTTTAAAAAAAAAAAAAAAACACCAGAAATGTTGGTAGATTTGACAATGACATTCACTTATTGGTACTGAAAATGAAATGTTGATGTTTTGGTAACTATTGAATCTCTGTTCAACATATTTAATTGTATATCCTTTTGCTGCAGATCTGGGTTGCTTCGTGACCGCTGCATAATCAGCAGAGCAGAAAAAGTCAGTCTCATAAAGTGTCATCTGCATAGCTGAGCCCACTGTGCACTGCCAATTCAGTGTGTCAGCATGTGAGGTTTTTCCATTTTCATAGTCTTTTCATTAGGTTTGACAAGCTGTTGAAGTGGATTAGATAAAATTTACGTTTCTTTTTCTGGCATATACATTCATCATAATGCAACATGAACAAGTATCTGTGACACAGCAGATTTTGAGCATGATAATATATGATGCTGTAGAAAAAAATGTTGCCATTTGATGCACATTATCTTTTTTTTGCAAAATATACTTGACAATACCATGACTCACAACACTATAAACTGTTAAGGTGTTTACTGCTGGTTTTGTATGATGATACAAAGCAGTTGCATCCAGTTTTGGTGAGGGGATAGGCTTGGAGATACGTTAAGACCGTTTAAGTTTCATCAAAGCCATCATCCACTCAGTTCCCTAAAAGGCTTGTGTTTTCCCATTGCACGCTCCCACATTTTCATTTTATATAGACCCCACTTTTCAGAACAATTGCCATGCTCATGTGCTGCATAAGTATCACATTAGTTTTATTATGCACAAAAGGTACCATTGCCTTGCTATCAACTTTTTCCTTCAACATTTGACGGCAGATATTTTTCCTATTTTTTCCTATTTTTCCGTTGCACAGGTTCTCATATAGCTTGTTAAGAGGCCCCTAACCTTCTACTGTTTCATTTGCTCGGACCAGATATTTGACGATGGTGTCTGGCATTTTTGTCATAGTAGGTTTGAAAATACTTTATGAAAGTCTCCATTCGTCGCCTGCTGTATTCTTTCGCGCCCATGTAGTAGGTAGATACTGTCTTGTGTTTTGGACAGGCCAAAGCCTTTTTGCAAACAAGTGTTTGGATGGCATCGTTTTTGCAAATGATAAGACAGAGCGACACTACCTCTAGAATTCCGAACCTTTACCCACAGTTATTTCATAATAGCTCTACCCACAAGACCTTGTACACGCATCTAGCATTTTACACGCCATGTTACACAAAATGCAGTGTAGTCCAATAACATTTTGGCGTCAAACAAAATTAACGGAAAACTTCCAGTAATTGTGTCTTACTGACACTTCTTATTTTCTAATGTAACTGGCAATGCGTCCATAACAGTTAAAAAAATGCAACAGCTGATTTATTGTAATGCTTCTGAACTGCACCGTTTGTTATAGATACATTCCGTTAAGACCAGCTTACAAACCAAATGAATTAAATAACATGTTGCCTAAGTTATGCTCACTAAGTGTGACAAAAGGGTATGCCTCCGACCGAATTGAGATTTTTCTAAGGAAATTTGATACAGTTTTAGAAAGGAGTTTACATCACAAGCCTTTCTGTCAATACATGCAAGACTGAAATTCTAAGGTTTTAGCAAGACTTTAATCATGCTTTGGGATCTGAATAGTTCAGAAAATTCATTGTTGGTAAATACTGAGTGGTTTCCTCCTGACTTATAGCAGATTAAGGGAAATTTTGAGACAATGTGACCTTCTTATTTTTTTTACTGAAATTTGTGAAGTTTAAGTTGTTGGAACAGCGCAGCAGGAAAAGTGCCAGAGGACAAAACATAACTTCTATGTAAACTGATGAAAACTCTTGTTGCACATACAATTCAAATGGCAATTAACTTAGTTGAATTGCGATATATTTTGGTTGCTGTAAAATAGCAAACCACTTCGAATAGATGTCGGCCTTTTATGGGTGACTGCCTGTCTCAAGGTAGGAGTGAAATTTGTTTCTTCAGATTGGTATTGGAAGATAAATGTTGATGCTATGCCGCATCTGAAATATATTTGCTGTCATTGTTGGGTTTGGAATTTATGAATATGAATCATGTTTGTCTGTACTAGTTGGTGAAATTGATGATTAACATAAAAATACGTTCAAGCGTACCTGTTGATAAATCTCAGAAAAAATCAATACCTAGCAAGAATTTGCATTTTCATTTTTTTTTGTAGCAGCAACCATATTTCAGTGAATGTGGCTGGATGAGAAAATTGTATCTGCATTAGACACTGAAGCTTCAATGCAACTACAATATGACAATATTTCTACAACATACATTGAGACATTTATTTGGGACAAAACACAAATCTATACTTGATCTATAGTTAGCACACAACATACTGCAGCCATTTTCATCAGCATTGTTTCCACAATCCCGGTTGAAATCACAGTATAACGATATGTGAATGTAATTTCCATCTCCGCATGGAAAGCCAGCTGAACCTGTAAAGTCGTTAACAACCTTTAAGAGTTTGTTATCAACAGTTCATTACTCTTTTCCAAATTTTGCACACCCGCTTAGGCTAAGCTTTATCTAAATGATCCGTCATTCTAACAGTGCACCGTTTGTACTTTCGATTATTTTCTACTTTCCATGCCGCGATTTGTGCTTTACATAATTTTGAAGTTTACAATCATTCCAGAGATCTTTCTTTACTTGGGAGAAAATGAATTGTATGGTTCAAAAGATAAAACAAGTGGTGCAGATCGGAAGCTATTAACAATTGTTGCTTTCCTTTAATCCCTTCGCTTCCCCTCTATTTTTGGAGGACTATAAACAAGGCCGTGCCCCCTGAAATCTCTATGTTTGTGTTTCATCGGCTTATAGTTGAGATTTTAAGACAAATCTAAAAGATAACAAAGTAGATACCTATATTCTGGCATTCTCGTTCATCTGATCCATCATGACAATCCAGATGATTATTACAAACGTTCGAATCCCATATACACTCTTCTGATCCGCACTTGTACATGAAATCCAAACAGTCTCTAACTTCAGTATAGAGTATAGTTGTATTGAGATGTAGTCCTGTGGATAGCAGCCGTTAATATCATTCACATATTGCCAGTACGAACTATTGGGGCAGATTCATAAATATTACAAAATCCATGGTGGTCTACTTTCTTCTTTTGCTGGAAACTCAGCTGACTGACAACTCAGCATAATTAAAAAGTGACAGGCCTACCTTGTCTCTTTCTATCCTTGTCACGAGTGTGTAAACTTGGGTTTTCTGTAGATAAGCCTCTATGTTTTGGAGAAATGTACAGTTAATAAAATATATTACATAAGTTGAGAGGACCAGCTTAAGACCAAAGGTTGCTGATTATAGGCCACTGCTTGTCTCAAGTCACAAGTGAACTTTGTTTCCTCGCATTGGTTTTTGAAAACGAATGTTGATGTTTTTGTAACCATTGAATCCCTTCTCTGTCATTGTTGGGATGAAATTTATAAATATCAGTAATCTTTTCCCCCAAAGCCATTCTTGATAATAAAGAGTAATTTATTAAGTTTTAGAAACAGAGTTAGATATGAAGACGAAAATATACTAATATAGAGACGAATAAGGAAATCGATTTAGGGATATGTGCTTGGGTATATGTATTTAACAATTGTGAATTCAAGTTTATTTCCTTATTTTACATGGCTTGTGGTTCATCGCGTGGCTACTACTACTACTACTACTACTGCTACTACTACTACTACTACTACTACTACTACTACTACTACTACTACTACTACTACTACCACCACCACCACCACCACCACCACCACCACCACCACCACCACCACTACTACTACTACTACTACTACTACTACTACTACTACTACTACTACTACTACTACTACTCAAATCAAATCAAATTAAAAGAACAAAAAAAGTAAACTTCCTGATTGATATCCAGTTAGCTAAGGGCTATGCTATAATAGTACCTGGTACACATTCATTAGCTCATTACTGAACGTTGATATCTTTGAACTACTCTTAATGTGGTGCTTTGAAATTTTATTTACTAGCACGAGGAAAAAACCCCAAAATATCCAAAAATGCAATGCTCCTTAAGGGAATGGATACCTCCTTAGTCTTTTAAACATTATACCTGGCAGGGACAGCATGTATTTGGTGCGCCTTATTATACACAAAAAGTACACGCATAGAGGTATTCTGTCAATGAAAACTAAAGAGGATTGACTCACCTAAATTTATATCAAACTCACAAAAGTACGTAGCTTTGAATGGTCTTTTACAGGGTACTAAGCGCCAGCCATCCATGTCCATCACCGCACACTTACTACCAGGCAATCCATTTGGTTCCCAGTTTACCTTCTTTACCCTGATTTCTGAGTTGGCCCAATCAGAGAAAATATAAGGTTTGCCATCTGACCATCGCAGTATTTCATGTTTTTTGGACAACCCTATTGGTTAAAAAAGGTAATTAGTTTTATTATTATGATTAGTAGTAGTAGTAGTAGTAGTAGTAGTAGTATTAGTATTAGTATTAGTAGTAGTAGTAGTAGTAGTAGTAGTAGTAGTAGTAGTAGTAGTAGTAGTAGTAGTAGTAGTAGTAGTAGTAGTAGTAGTAGTAGTAGTAGTAGTAGTGGTACTTGTAGGGGTAGTATTAGTAGTAGTAGATTAGCAGTTATAGTGTTATTATTATTATTAGTTACAACAGGAACTGTTCAAACTTTCTCATGCTCCCACCTATATTGTTACCATACGAATCTATTATTCTTGATCACATGACAAACTCAAACACATAATATTAATAGATTGCACTTTTCTAAAGGAAATCTGATCATTTTTAAAAGGACATTCAGTCCCCTATTCAAGTTAATTCAAAGTAGGCAAACGGATTGAAAGATCAAAACGGTAATACTAATCTTTAGGCAAGAATATTAAGTATTTGACATACGCATTTCAATCTATATGTAAATCTATCTTTCTTAACATTTTGCCGTTGGCAATATCATCATACCTATAAAAGCACGATTTGTCCCAGCATGAATGCTCAGGAAATTATATTCTTGAGAATCTGCAATAGAAGCGAGGTGTCCTCCCATCTTCAAGCAGTCTGAGTCAGCATCTGACCAGTCTACCTTCCTTTTTGTTGCATAGCGCATGTAATACCAACTGTTGCCACTGGAAAACCAGTGTGTATGGTATCCTGCAAATGAAATCAGCGTACTTTTGCAGATTAGCATAGAGAATATTTTGTATATGTGATTCTATTTCTAGTGAAAGTAAACATAAAATTTAGTTTTATCTATCGTGTATTTTTTTTTTTTAGAGTTTGCACGGTATGCTCTCACAGAGCCCACTTAACCAGTATAAAAATTATGGCAGAAAATTTGATCATAGTCACCTATTTTTAATTTGTCAGCTGTTTACAAGTTCAAATATGTCAAGTTCAGCGGGCAGCATCTACAACTCAAAGAGATGACGTACACTTACGACAGGATGGCACGTCACAATACTCCCATCGATATGTGCTGTCTGTTGTATAACACCAAGGTCCATTTTCTTCGTTGCTAGGATTTCTACAGAAATTTGATGCCTCGTTTAGGGATCTATCCGGAAAGGAAACATCAACTTTAAAGTGATGACGGTGTGGATACTGCATGTCCCATCTTTGACAAGTTCTTCCATGTTTCGTGGTGTTCAAATGGCCTATGTATTCCTTGCCACTCAGTGTCTGTAAACATTCTTCCACAGCAAAACTGATTAGGATCTATCTATCTATCTATCTATCTATCTATCTATCTATCTATCTATCTATCTATCTATCTATCTATCTATCTATCTATCTATCTATCTATCTATCTATCTATATATCTATCTATCTATCTATCTATCTATCTATCTATCTATCTATCTATCTATCTATCGATCGATCGATCTATCTATCTATCTATCTATCCATCCATCCATCCATCCATCCATCCATCCATCCATCCATCCATCCATCTATCTATCTATCTATCTACCTACCCAACCATCCATCCAACCACCCACCCACCCACGCATCTATCAAAACTGATTAGGATCTATCTATCTATCTATCTATCTATCTATCTATCTATCTATCTATCTATCTATCTATCTATCTATCTATCTATCTATCGATCTATCTATCGATCCATCTATCTATCTATCTATCTATCTATCTATCTATCTATCTATCTATCTATCCATCTATCTATCCATCCATCCATCCATCCATCCATCCATCCATCCATCCATCCATCCATCTATCTATCTATCTATCTACCTACCCAACCACCCATCCAACCACCCACCCACCCACGCATCTATCTATATATCTCTATCTATCTATCTATCCATCTATCTATATATCTACATATTTGTATATATATATATACATATATATATATATATATATATATATATATATATATATATATATATATATATATATAACCAGCTACAGAATTCGAGGGTTGATTCACTACTGAGCATTAGAACTAATTTTTGTAGTTCATTCACCCTGATATCATCTGCCTTGAACAGATATATTGCATCAACTTTTCCAAATAAATTATCTTTCGCTCTGTAACATTACAGAGCTTGATAGGAATGCCGTGTTGTAAGAGAACATTCGACTTTTACAGGTTCCAAATCTTATCTTAAACATATGAATTTTTCATCTTTTCCCGAAGATGAATCAACTGGTTTTGCTTCCTTGTTGGTGGGGACCATTTCAATATCTCATTCCATTGATATTTAGATACGTCGACAAATAGTCACGTTTAAGATACCATAGTGATGAGATTTTATGGCATTTTTGCATCTACTTCCTTCAACAAAATGGACATTCGAAATACCATATAGGGTAAACAAACGCAATACTGATTTTTTCTTCACTTCATTCTTGATAGACTTATATATATATATATATATATATATATATATATATATATATATAACAATTTCCGCAAGATATACTTCACATACCACTGAGCACATTTGGGCAATACTTTACACCTATAAATGCATAAAGAATGTCTGTGAATATGGTAGTGTTATAATATATTCAATAGAAGTATTATGGATGCTTGAATTGTACTTCGGAAATGATTTGGAACATTGTTGTGAAATCGTATATTCCCATCAATTAAAATTTTCTTTGATTGCACAATCAACAGTGAACAATCATTGCAGATACCACTGCACTCACTGTGCCTGCTTTGAAGTGATCACAAAGCCACATTAGGCCTTTAAATGAAGTGTGATAGTAGCAGAACTTGTCTGCTCCCATTGAAAATTCCTGCGTAGGAAAAGCATGCTCATTGGAACCTTGATTTGCGGTGAGAAGCCGTACTTTGTTAATATATAACGTTTGCAAAAATGCAAAGTATAGGTTTTTGTCATATCGGAAAAAAACTATGCACATGGGCTAAACACAGTTCTTCATATATTATTACAATGTCATGCAGATTGGATTATATGTTAAGACAACAAGACAACAAGACATATGCTTTTGGCCTGTCGCGTAGGCAAAATATATTTTATAATGATATATGTATAATTACAATGTGTATTACCTGAGTTGCACAGAGGGATGTCACAGAAGCCGATACGCAATCTTTTATCTGTGGTAAAGCACCATGGACTGGTGTCCTTGTTGGGATTGCGACAGTAGTTAGAAGCTTTAGAAATATTGAAATTGTCTTTAGGAAATGCACTGCTAGTTAATCTATGCTTATGAGGGTAGTTCTTGTCCCATCGTTGACATACCTTTCCGCTTGCAGTAATATTCATACCACCCCTATAGGATAAGCCTTGTGTGGTAAACACGCATTCTGGAAGCACATGTTCAAGTACAAAATGAAAAATGTAAACTTCTATGCATCACTAGCATATTGCAGCACGGTTTTATTCAATTTTAACGTCACAAACTATGGGAATAAGCAAACAATTAGATATTGTTTTTCGCCAGACTGCTACATGTAATATAATGCGCACAAAATCAGCATAAATACAGGCTAGCGAGCCTCTCGGCCAATTGTTCTTGAACGACATGTATTTTAACTCAATGATGTAGTCAAATATAAAGTAAAAATAACAGTAGTTCTTACGATTTAAAAGCAACGTGAGCAGCACGGTAGTAAATTAAGTCATATACACCTAATTCCACGGATCTGTGTACCAAGACAAACATGTCAGCAAAATTCGTCCCAAACTGTATATGTATATATATATATATATATATATATATATATATATATATATATATATTCCCACCCTATTTCAACTTACATTTCACATTCCTCTAACAAGGTTAAGATGAACTGTATATTTCAGGCCCACTTTGGCTTATCAATCCATTATTTTTACCCATTTACTTGGAAATATACGTCCAGTTATTAGGGATTGTGGCTCTTTGGCTGTCGAGGTTTAATTGAAAAGCTTTAGTTTGAACCTGCTATTTCACTATTGTCGATGAAAAATGAGCTGAAGGTACGATTTTTCTTTTTCAGACAACTATTCAGTAATAACATACTAGTATCAATATCGTCCAGTGCCAGTGAGAAGAAAAGACAAAGACAGAGACATATGATTCAGCTTCTATACACAACCAAAATTTTATTATTGTTATTATTATTATTATTATTATTATTATTATTATTATTATTATTATTATTATTATTATTATTATTATTATTATTATTATCATTATTATTATTATTATTGTTGTTGTTGTTGTTGTTGTTGTTGTTGTTTTGTTCTTTGTATTGTAATTTGCCTAATAGGTTTCAAATTTGAAATAACAGGTTCATTACAAATTTCCATTGCTTTATCACGACAACGTCCTTATGATATTTCAGTATCTTTGCATATATTACAATAATCCAATATCTTTAGATATATCCACTTTAGAAGGCCTTGTATTCATGTCAACTTCCCTGATCGTGGGATTGAAGAAATTATGCAACAAATCAATGCAGGCACTTTGATGTATTTTTAAATTTTATGCAAGCACATGAAAAAAAGATCAATTATATAATTCTTTATTCATTATTTATTTAATGAATTGCATTATTTATTTAATAACAACGTCCTCATAATGTTTCATTATCTTTATATATATCCAGGTATTCATGTCAATTTTTCTGATCATGGGATTGAAAAAAAGTATGCAACAACCAGTCCTGGCACAATTTTATGCTTTTTAATTTTTACACAATGCATACGAAATAAATTAATTATATAATTCATTATGCATTTTTAGGATCAGGAAATAGGACCTGCAGAGTGCCAATTCACCTTTGCGCCATGTGTTCTTGCGCTGATAAGAGCCATCTACCCAACCAAGTCAAAGGGGAAATCTGGCTAGGAACATACGACGTTTCCATAGAAGAGTTTTATCGTGCCATTATGACGGTCTAAAAAATGGACATGTGAAATATGGACTACTGGTGTAGATAAAGCTTGATGAGGCTTTTGGCTGATATTTATTGTTTGTGGATTGGTAGAAAATTTCGAACACTTTCAACTTGGCTGAAGGAGATGGACAGGTGAAAGCGGATAAATGAGTGTTGTATATATTGTCAAAAAACGTGTTTTTGTATTAAATTAAAAATCTTGTCATATCCTTGTATTTATCAGATTCTGTATCAAAATTATCATAATACTATACCGCAAATTTTACATGAAGAAAACCTACTAACAGTTTGGTTGAAAAGGGTGAAATAGCATATCTGGGCAGTTTTGTTGTGGTGCCAAAACCTAGGCCTACATTGAATTTTTATCATTGACCCTGATATACAGTCCATTGAAAAAAAAAAGTAATTATGAAATGGGTTGTCAAAGATTATTGGTACGGAACTGCTTGTACAATGTACCATATTGTTCCTAACCTGCCTTTTCATGGGCGGGGGTGGGGGGTGGGGGTGGGGTGGTTATAGCTTGATGAGGTTTGTGCTAATGCTTATTGCTTGTGGATTGGTAGAAAATCTTGAACACTTTCAGCTCATCCATTCATCTTTCATAAATGGTTTCAGATTATGAAACAAATTTATTACATATGAATGCATGTTTCAAATTATTGTCTGAATAAAGATGCACTCCACCTTCAAATCTTATTTCACAATTTGAAAGGACATTTTCTCCTATAGATGTCGATGAGGAAAACACCAGGCCACCAAACTGTTTTTGCATTAAAATAACGGCAACAAAAACGAGTATTTGTTGAACTCCCGTTCTTTTTTATACAAATATATACATGTAATGTATTGTTTGAAGACCACAGGGTCCTGGTCTGAAAGCTGCACCGTTAAAAAAAAAAGTCAATTATTGTCTCCTTTGGCAGCGACACTGGAAATCTTATTTTTCAAGTCTGCCAGACTGTAATGTCCAATATTTCCACTGTGACAGCATACAAATTTATGGTTCAACAGTTCACTTTTTTCAGTTTTGCACAGGATATAAAACTTGACATATATATTAAGAATTATGGGGTCCCGGGTCGGGATCTGCACTATAACAGGAATGTCAAATAAAAAAATGGAATAAAAAAACAAGGTCAATTATTGTCGCTTTTGGCAGACACACTGGAAATCTAATTCTCAAAGCCCAAAAAACTAGGACTGACTTTTACGTAATGTCCAATGTTTCCATTTTGATAGCATTCACATTTATTGCTCAACAGTCGACTCATTACTTTTTGGGCGGGATATGAGACTTTGTTAAACTTTTTTTTTCACTTGGACCCGAGCATGTGTAACTTTACATGAAATATAGTCCATTTGTTTCACTTGGTCTGTACAATTCTACTCCTACTGAGTGGGAAATTCTGTCGGGTGCCCTATCGTCCACACCACATGATGTAACGCTTTATTGGCGTTCTGTGCAGCTCCCAGTGAACAAGACCCAACGAGCTCTTTGTCTGTCAGTGTGGTGAACAGCGGTTGCATTGATTCCACTACTGCTGGAGCTTGTGGCTGTGCTGGTGGCCTGAAAATAAACTTTAGCTATTTTGAAATGAAGATTACCATATTACCTCTATTTTGCTCCCTCCATAATAATCACTGTCTCATGTCGCTGGAATGTTTATCATACATGCTTATTCTCTTGTTGAAAAAAAACACACACACAAAAACAAGGATACTTTGGTACCTATCTGTGACAGCATTATGAAGGCATAACAAAAGCCATGAACACAATGGAAGGAATTTGCTATGAAATGCCAAGGCTAACATTTGACAGTGTTTGTACATGAACCATACCAGCTAAACCATGGCAGAACGCAACCTTTTGCCCAAATTGAGCAACTGGTGATAAGTATCGTGTAAAAAAAAAAAAAAAAAAAAAAAACTACTTACCAGCAGCTGGTTGACCCTAAAGTTTGGTCGACTTGGAATTTGCACCAGCTTGTTGGGCCTGTTGGAAACTTATGATGGTGGGTCACCATAGCGGCCCAACATGGCCCATGTATCCTTTGGAATCCGGTCTGGATCCCCAGTGTTGCCACTAAAATCGCAATCCGACGGATCTGGTCGCCCCTGGGTATGCCACTCGCATTCTCCGGCAACGTCTACCGTGTCTGCCTGGTCACTGACAACTGTCCCAGTCGAAATGTCTGCAAACTTGCGTCCCGTTGCAATTGATGTACTCCTTGCGGTATAACTATTATCACTATCAATCTCCCTCCCATTCTCATCCCGCTATCTAGCAATTCTGTCCGGTTATTATTTTTTTTCCTTCCTTGACTGTCACATGGTTTTCGCGTTGGATTTTGCTCAGGCCGTTTTAAGTTGTACAAAACTTTCCGAAACACTGTGCAAAGTGAAGCGCTGCCATCGTGTTAATAAAGCCATTTGCTTCTTTGATCTGTCGTATGAGTTGTAAGCGATACAAAATTTACTGGTCTTCGATGTTTGATCCAATATATAAGATATGAGCAGTGAGCAATGTCATAATTGTAAACCTGACAAACAAACTGTAAAACCGCGTGTTGTTGTTTGTCACCGCTGCCATTTTGAACACAGGGGCCAAGTTGTTTGCCCGGGGTGATAATGCGATTGTGTTTCTCCCCCTTCTCCCCACCTCTCTCATTGTCTTTGTAGCGGGCCACATGAGAAACCATCGCAAGGAAACCACAGAATAGTTCAAGTTTTAGTGGAATGACTTCAAAGATTGTGATTTATTGACGGCTTTTACTGTTCATTTTTTATGACAATGCATGAAACGTATTGTAGCGCATGGTTTCTTTTCACACAAGAAGAGTCGTAACAATAGAGAGACTACACCTCAAGTAACAGCCGAAAATGCCACCAAACACGGCCAGATTTCCTTTTGGGGCCATTTTTTGCGGTTTCGTTTTGGCGACGACTTTCTTAATTTTGATTTTAATTTTCTCAAAAACGGGTGTACCAATCTTCATGAAATAAAAGGAATGAAAAGGTAACAATATAACTTAGTAACCGCATCCTGCGTTTGGATATATATATTGATTTTTTGTGTGGTTTTTGGAATTCTAAACTCAGAGAAGTGGTCAATTTGAGAAGATACCCTTTCTACAGCTGATAAAATGATTACTATTCTTTTTAGACAAAAATCAAATATGCCGAACCTGGACACCTATATAAAGTTTCATTTCACAATATTTCAAGGGTGTACGGCATTTTTTATTCATTTGCGCTTCAACAAATCTTGAAAACAGACCTTCAAGCAAGAGCCCGACTCTTGTCTCACGGGTGCGCTTTTTCCGAAATTTTATAGCAAACATGAAATCTAGAGATCTTGGCGAAAATAAATATATATAGTTTCATTGGTGTCAACATATTACCCTTGACAGAAGAGCGGGTTAAAGACCGCAGAGGTATACACGCGGAGGTTTACCGACACTACCTTAAACATCACCATTTGAGCAACCGGGCACAAACCCAATGAAGGAAGTTCCCCAACAGGTTAAAAGAAGATTTGTGGATCTGACAAGTACTTATAAAGAAGAATTTGAAAATGTAGCTGTGAAAGGATTACGGATGGGTGGAGTATTAACGAAACTGCTTGTCAAAGAATACATATGGAGAACAAGCATCAATGGTTCCCCGAATGTGGAGGCAGACCTAGCAAAACTTCTTTATAAATCCAAATTGCAAATAAATGATGGTTAGATGACGAATTAAGCTACAACAGATGGATGGTATGCCGATACAATCTAAAGTAAAATATTTTGTTTTCAGCTTGCTGTTCCCATGATCATCCATTCCGGAAAGTGTACTCATAAAACATCTTCGTATCTGTATGGAATGGTAGCGTTATAAATGTCCTGAGACACAAACATGGAATCCCCAAATTTCAAATTTGATAATGCAACTTATTATTCTCCCCCTTAAGTCAAGAAGAACAGGATTTTCAGTTTGGTTTAATGTGGCGGAATTGTATGATATCCCTACCGTGTTTATAGCTACGCTCACACACATACAGAGCCTTATACTTTGCTAAACAAAGTATCTGATGCCACCCCTCCTTTGTCATAGCTACGCAGTCAGTAAACTCTTTTCCTGTCCATCGCAGTGGCCTAGCCGTGTCCACTTGAATTAATCTCTTAATGGCCCAATGTGAAAAGTTCATTTTTAGCCCACAAGACCACTGGAATCTGCCTTCGACTGCTTGGTCATTCAACCCTGCAAGTAACGTAGTTGGCAGAATTCACTCCACAATCTGGTTGTGCATAATTATTTGTTCTGATTTTATGAACTTAAAAACTTTCCATTGGTTTAATATTGAAAGCCTTACCTGACACATTTAATATATATTATGTTTTTATTTAATTTCAGAGGAAATGAGTTTTCTTGCAACTCATACTATACATTAACTTTGGACAATTTACATCTTATAAAAGAAAACAAAAGTTCCACGAAGTGACATGTTGTGCTACGTTTGTGCCTAAGAACTGACTTGTGCCTTTATTATGCTGGTTCCTTCACAAATCAGAAGCCGGATGCATATCACCTATTATAGAATGAGCAAATAAATTAAGTAAAATTACTTAAGCAGAAATGCATTGTGTGCTATATAAACAGCGTGTTCAATTGCATTCAAAGTTTCCCGTACATGTATTTGTGTGACTTTTATCGTACACGTCTGGTTCAAATGTCAACTGCAGCTTTGATTTTACAGAATTGACAACATATAGGAAGACGCTACACTCTTTTCTTAATTGCATTCCCTAGAGAATCGCCTATGAATGCTTGAGATTGTTCTCCATCCGACAAAACCACTCACTGCTCTGTTTAAAATACAAGAATGGGAGAGTAATGTCTTTGTATCTATAGCGTCAGCAAATGATCAGAGGACAATCTCTCTAAGAAAGTCGCGGTACACATGTACCTTTTATAACTAACCTATGAACGTTAGGGTTTCAGTTTTATTATATATAAACTGATATTCCTCTTCGCTTTCAAAGCAAACCAAATGTCCTTTTCTCTTCTGACAATCTTGCTCAGCTGCGGTCCATGTAATGCCAGATGGTCCCACATCTACCACAATGTATTTGCTACCTTTGAAAGAAAAGAACGTCTCCCTGTCTGGAAATAAATATTGATACATTTTAAGGTAAATATAAAATGCACGGACAGATATTTAACGATTGTATGCAATGGGTTTGCATTACTTATCAGATGTTTGAAATTGTGCCTGGTGCGCAATACAAGACTGTGTTCAGTGATACTTGTAACAACTAAAGGTACGATGTTTTTATGCAATTACATGCTACAAATACAAGGCAGATACAGCAAGTATTGTATACAAATTGAACAAAATACCCCCCCCCCCCAAAAAAAAGAAAGAAATGCCGATTTTGTATTTTCTTTTATATTGACAAGCTTTCACTATAGAACAAAGCATTTTATCATGAGAAGTGATAGAGCAGTAATCAGTTGGCACACTTCATCCAGACTCATTAAAAGAAGAGCCCTCTCATGTTTAGGACGTTTACTTACTTGCTTCTTTTTTTCCATAGCAAAGCAATTTAGACATGGGGTCTTTATTGCCATCTTTCCCATCGGCTATTTTCCTAAAATTCGTCATATTTCGTATCACACTGTGCAAAGGTAATTTATTCCAAACATCAACACCTTCTGGGTTGTTAAGAGGGGCGGCTAGACCTGTTTCATGGCAGCCTATATATTTCCACCAACGATGTAGACAATATATGTGGTATGGACCAGGGAGTGGGCTCTTGCCAGGTGTATCACGCTCATAGCACTCAACTGCAAAATGATTGGACTTGATCATATAAACATATCATTATCGTATCTTACCACATGATTTATTACAGTAGTAACATTTACTCGATTCATATCATAACTTGGAACGTAAAATACGGCACGAACATATATCAAATTTGCTCGACTTTTTCCGGAGCTAGGATATGTGTGTCTCTTTTTGTTTAGCTTGAACTGTTTCCGTTCAATATCATGAAGTGTGCATTTGCAGTGTACATGGGCTATAGATTGCACCTCTGTTTCTTCCCATCGGGCCTAGGCTTGATATACGGAGCATTAAACTGATGCAACTCTAAGCACATTATGTGCCTAGTTGTATCAGTCCAACACTTCCATTCAATATAGTGCTTAGGAATGCCAAAAAAAAAAAAAAGCTTCTGGTATTCAATGTGTTTTTCTTTATGGTGATATTTTGGAAGTATAGCCTTTCATTTGCAGAATGTCTGAAATATGGTTCTTCATCATCATCATCATCATCATCATCATCATCATCATCATCATCATCATCATCATCATCATCATCATCATCATCATCATCATCATTATTATTTTTATTATTATTATTATTTTCATCATCGAATTCCTACTATTTTTGCTTTCAGGAGAGTTTGCCTGTCCAAATTGGTTTTATACAGGCAACGTATTCTTAGACAGTGACTGTGGGTATAAAAGCATTCTTTTGTATTGCAGGGACACCGGTGCTGTTAGCCATTCGACCATACAAACACGGCCACCTTATGCTAAATAGTCCAGTAACTCTCTCGTGCCAGATGTCGGATAATCACATAGATATTTACTTCCTAGAGCAAAGAACAATAGGTTTGCACATATAGATGTGTCACAATTTACATCAACATTCAAGACGTTGAGTACACAGCGATATGCGCAACCATTTATGGGCCAATGCCTCTATACAGTCGGAGCTGGTATTTATCGATACCTGCACTAGCTGCGGTTCGCTTTTCCTATTTTGCACAGTTCCGTTTGGTAAATATGGATTGTTTACGAAGAGTGAAAAGGAAAAAGAATGGGCGATTTGTTAACAAATGCCAAAACAAAGGACTAAATGCTTTAAAACAAGGCAGAATACGTCGAAACACGGCAGTGGAAGACCAAAACGCATGTACACAATCAGCGAACTCTGACCAAGCCACCGTCGAAAGTGCCACGCCCACCCCCCAAATGCCACATGCACATGTAAACACTGATAGTTATAACTGCGACGAAGGTCGTAGAATAGTGGAACTAAGTGTACTAGCCGATAATCTTGTATACGAGGAATGTAAAAAGAACCAAACAAACAAAAAAAAACCATTGTCCTTAAAAAATACAGAATCAGAAAAACGATATAGCTTGGCCAGTATACTTTACATTTCTTGTGAATGTGGTACGATAAACGCCGTCCCAATTGGGGGGGGGGGGGGGACCACAGTAATACTCCAAGCGTCAAAAGGTGGCACAGGCATATTTGATAATGTGCTGCCTGTGTTACCATTCGACAATGTATTAAGGCAACTATAATTGTGATATTCTTATTTTTACCTCTTTTTCCACATTGCTGTATTGCACTATGGAGAGACTCTTGAAATGTTTCTTTCTTCTCAGCAAAACTAGGAAAGTATATATTATGACTGGAATATAAAATTAACGACGTGTTGCCGTTTATTTAACCTACATACATGTATATTGATATGGTATCGAAGTTAGACTATGAGTGGATACCTTGTACCTATGAAATAAGAACAAATTAAGTCAACATGCATGAATTCTTTGTACAATTGCGGAAAAAATTGCACCGTATTATATTTTTTTTGTTAATCAATTAAATCAGTGCGTATTTTGGAAACCCCTTACAATTTTTCAGGGATTTGCAAATATTTTTTCTATTTCAAACTTGAAAAATAATGTGAGCACTTATACATTTTTGCAAGACGAGATGAATTTAAAGTCACATTCCAGCATGTTTTGTATACATATTTGTTATTTAAAGGCTGGATTTACATTGCGTACACTCATATTGAGTTATTTTCTGCATATTTTTGTATCATTAGTTTATCTATTTATTTTTTTTTTTTTGCTTTTACCCACATATATAATGTTTGCTATCAAATTTCTGTAGTCCTTACATGTAGCGCCACCCAGCGACAAAAATAGCACCGTGACATGTCAGTTTCTTGCTTGCATTTTGTTTCAAATGCCAATATCTTGGTTCACACCAAAAACCAGATATTTCTAAATTCTTTTGACCAGTGTACCGAAGGTCTTTAACTTGTCTCGTTACTAAAATGGTGATGCATGACTGATAATTGACAAATTTATGGAAATCAAAGTTAGAAACAGGTTTATGAAAAATACCAACATGCACCTCCAACAGAAGAGAATACTGGACCATTTAGCATTAGGCAGCACATGTGTGTATACATCTGGTGCAGTCAACAGATCGAGCATTACGGTTCCCATGCCTGGGTCCTCGCTTTGACATCGGGGATGTTCTAGGTTGAAAGTTGTTATGTTGTCGCGTGACTCCAACCAATTTTTGCTGCCTATGTCTCGACAGAAGTAATGTGAGTAAAAATATGAGTATTTTATGTATGTTTACATGAGAGCACGCGTTTGCAGAAGCCACTGCTCACAACTGAATCAGCTGGTGGCTTTAACTAAATATTTTCCTCAAATGTATGACTAAAATATTTTCAAATGATTAATGCAGTAATTTTGTATTTCGAGCATATTAAATTTCTTATTTAATGTTTTATTGTTATTATTATTATCATCATCATCATCATCATCATCATCATCATCATCATCATCATTATTATCATTATTATTATTATTATTATTATTATTATTATTATTATTATTATTATTATTATTATTATTATTATTATTATTATTATTATTTTGTATGCGTGTAATGTTTAGGTATGGCTACAGGCATGATTGCATTAAATATATAATGTACAGCAGGCCAATTTAGGGGTGGTTACATCATGTCATGCTGCATTAATCTATTTGTTGATAATAACGTGCCTGGACTAAGGAGTAAGTGGTATATCCGTTAGATGCAATTTTGTGTTTTCTGAATCATGTGTTATATTTGTGAAATGCTTACAGTTACAATGTGAGGCTGGATTTTGAACCAATATCACGCCGAATTTGCCCGATATCAAGCTTACCGTGGGCAATGCCTTATGTTGCATATGACGACTCTAGCCAGATGTATCAGGTAATTAAGTGCAATTGGATCCAATAAGATGCCATTCTGAGAATTGAGTGCACAATATAGGAATAAATGACTTTGTAGCGACTGTAATCGTATAATCCACCTGGTCAATGGTGTGCCTGAGGGAGGTATCCCATCCCGGGCCCACTTATATGTGTTCCCGTTGACTGACCACGGGCAGCGTGTAGTGTGTTCCAGCTGACTGTATGTTGTGTTAGCCAGTCTGGGGCTGATGACTATTTTCGTTTCCCACTTTGTTCCCAAATAATGTACCATCATACAACAACAGCTGTACACTTTATGATACAAGCATCAAACTTTGTAAGCCTATAAATACGAATGTTATGATCATTTTAAGATTTGGGAACATTTGAAATTTCACTGTTGACACCTGCACAATGACCTTTGAGATATCGGCTGTGTAAATGATAGCGTTGTGCTCCATTGGGCAGCAAATTGTAATTTTTACAGATTATAAATTTATAATCATATTCCATGCAATTGTTTGTAATAATATAGGTGACCTTAATAGGCCAGTAATACTCAAATATTTTATGATTGGGTTTCTTGATGGTGTGAATACCCATTTGAAGTACAATGAGGTTATTCTCAAATTTGACGGACTTTACATAACCCATTTTGTTAAGTTTATTTGATTACTTTGATCTAGCTTACAAGATTCGGGACCTGTCCACTGAAAAATGATCAGATGCTATGGTAGAACATTTACTTTGGGTTGTAAAAGGGCATCAGATGTACAGCTTTCAGAAAATATTACTATTATCATTATTGTTATTGTTATTGTTATTATTATTATTATTATTATTATTATTATTATTATTATTATTATTATTATTATTATTATTATTATTATTATTATTATTATTATTAATGTTTTTCAACCTTCCAGTTTGTATTCTTTTTAGCATCCAGTGTAGTTTGGCCGTCCAAATTGGTTTTGTACTTATTGCCTGATCAAGTAACGTATTATCATACAGTGACTGTTGATAGAAAAGCATCTTCTTTAGTCGGACACCAGTGCTGTCTGTCACTCGACCATACACATTTAGTGCAGTCAATTGTACAAGCATTACTGTTCCCCCTTCTGGGAATTCGCTTTAACGTGGGGGGGGGGGGTATCATATTTTAATTTTACGTTCGTTACGTTGTTGCGTGATTCTAGAAGTTTTCGATGTTTTTATCTCCCTAAAAGTTACGTGAGTATACATACCAGTATTTCAGGTATTTACATGGACGCCCCTGCATATAATTCTACATCACTTAATTGTATATTTTCTTCAGATGCATGGTCAAAATAGTTTGAATAAAAACTGCCGCAATTTTGCATTTTGCGTATGTTAAATTCTTATTTCATGAAGTTTGTATCCTCGTACTGTTTAAATAAGGTGACCGGCACGGTTGTATTATCTATTTAACTTAAAACTTGATCATATTCAGGCGTGGCTGCATCATATTATGCTGAAGTATTGCAGTTGTTCATAAGTACTTGAATGGCATACCTTAATCGAGGCGCAAGTGTCGTATCTGTTTAATGTGATTTGGTGTTTTCCATGTTATTTGTTATCTTTGTTATATTCTTCCAGTTATGATATTAGGCAGGCATTTGAGCCAATGTGACATCAGATTTGTGGATTTCCAGCTTGACGTGGGCATCGCCAAATGTGGCAAGCGACAGATGTCGCCGCAGGTCTCAGAAATTCAAATGCAATTGGCTCTAAGAAGATGGCATTACGAGTATTTTGTGCGCAACATACCTTTCCATAACCCCGGAGGAGTTTTCAGCCATAGATATAATAAATGTACATAATTAGAATATTATGCTATCCTTCATTCTCCTTACATGCCCCTCACATTCATGTAAATAGATGATTATACCTGTTTTCCCGTTTTCAATGTTTCAGATTCATATATTGAGACAAGTAAAAGATGCCCTGCATGAAGATATTTTCCAGGAACAAAAACCTTTGAACACACATTATTTATAGAAAATATGAAACTGCTCTGTGTAAAGAACATGTTTCATCTTTTTACATATGAAATTTATATATATGTATATGTATATATATATATGTATATATATATGTATATATATATATATATATATATATATATATATATATATATATATATATATATATATATATATATATATATATATATATATATATATATATATATATATGTATATATATATATGTATATGTATATATATACATATATATACATATATATATATATATATATATATATATATATATATATATATATATATATATATATATATATATATATATATATATACATAAAAATACCAGAATGTTTAAAACTTTACTGTTAAATATTACCAGATATATCCCTTCCCAGTTTGTGTCACAAATATTAAATCATTGCCAGGATAGCAGTAAGAAGTAAAGCTCCCTTATTTATGCCATATTACTTTTCTGGACGTCTAAGCATTAGAAATTGGTATCACCAACTTTATTGACTTTGATCTTCATACACATATTTTGATTTAGAAAAGTATCATCATAACAACTTACATAAAAAGTAACTTTTGGTCAGCATTACTTATATCCCTGAATGGAGTTTTTGAATACATATATAAATATGTATATAAACACATATGATAAGTAAAATATCATTCACCATATGAGTTGCGCCCTAGGCACAGTAACTTGAAGTGGAGGTTATTTTGGTCTGCTTTGTGTCTGTAGGCTTCCATGTCTTTTTTGACAGTCTCAACTGTCACAGTGTCCCAGTAGTACACATTGATTTCATTTGTTGGACTACTAAATCCTGCTTCCAAACAGCCCGCTTCTGCCCACCACATTTTCAGGCAAGACATATTGTGAGGGCCTGGTGTTGTGCCTGGTTGATTGCAGTCTGCATACATCTGAGGCCTGTGTTCATTATCTAGCAGAACAGATGTGTACATTTCACTGTGCAATGTTAAAAATAGACATATCTTTGAACATAAAAAGGCACATTAAGGAGAATACGAAGAAACAAATTGTATTAGAACAAATTGTACCCCGTGTTTAATAGTCTCCCCTGTATCTCTCTCTCTCTCTCTCTCTCTCTCTCTCTCTCTCTCTCTCTCTCTCTCTCTCCATATATATATATATATGTATATATATGTATATATGTATGTATATATATATATATATATATATATATATATATATAATATATATATATATATATATATATATATTGTGTGTTTGTGTCGGATGGGGGGGCACCTGCAACGTAAAATATAGTAACTCATAGTAATTCCTTTCTTGGTTATGTGTAATTGCTAGAATAGACAGCCAATAGTACCAAAGCATGAGAGGAAAACTTTGAAGACCAGAAACTATAGAACCCCCCCCCCCCCCCCCTGTTTAAATGTAGTCTTATTTGCAAAAACCCTTGCGGCATTCTGATTCTAGGTTGCAATGTTTTGTGAAAAATTCAGGCATATGCCAATAGTATACGCATGTGCACTGGGGCTTAATTTGATAGAATAATGGCTCTCTTTACCAAGTATTCTTATATAGCGTGCATGAGCTTCAAGCTTTTAAAGAGGAACCTCGCATGTGTATTATATTTCTTACAGGATATAATATTTACAGGTTTTTTCTGCAATTTTTGGAGCTAGCTACATTTAAGGCCCCATACTAATATACCATAGTTAAGGTGGCATAAAATTAATGAATTTCAAAAGTTTTCTCATTGTGGAGATGCAAAGGTAATTTTGTAATATGTTCATGATTCCTGAAGTTCGATAATTTTTTTTTTTTTTTTTTTTTTTGAATATGAGCCTCCCAGGTATGTCGTTCATCAATCGTGATTCCAAGGAAATTAAATACAGTCACCTGTTCCACTACAGTATCGTTCATCTTAATCTCAGGTACACGGAATCTTTTCAGGGGATGATGAAAGAACAGGAATTTTGTTTAACTTACATTAGGAGAGAGCCTGTTTGTTTTTACCCAGTTAGTGATCCGTGAGTTCGGAATTTATATTATTATCAATATCCGCCTTTACATCTATATTAAATGTACTTAATGTTTATGATAACGTTGAGTCATTTGTACACATAATTAGGTCAAATTCCACGCTTACGTTTACAATGTCATTTACATAATTAATACATAGCAGAGAACCCAATATTGAACCTTGGTGAATACCTATAGTGAGAGGTAACATTTCAGATTCTGTATTATCAAACTCAACATATTGGGTTCTTCCATTGAGTTAGCTTTGGAACAAATTAGCAGCCGTATCTCTTATGTCATAATATTGCAGTTTGTATAATAGCATGTTGTGATTTAAAGTGTGGAATGCCTTAGGCAGATCTAAAAAAAAAATACTAATCGGTACTTCATTCTCATCCATTTCTTATATTATCTTGCCAATAAATTCTATAGCTGCTAATTCGGTGGAGCGACCTTTTCTAAAACCGTACTGACTATCACACAAGATTCTGTGTCTGTAAATAATGAAGTAGTTGATTTTGCATGACCTTTTCAATTATTTTTGAGAGGGCTGGCAGTATGGAAATTGGGCGAGAATTTGTGAATAAGGTTTCTTCTTCTTTTGTACGCATTGGCATAATTTTGGCAATTTCCATTTTGTCAGTAAATATACCAGTGCGCAGTGTTCGGTGAATAATTAAGGTTAGAGGTTTGGAAATTATGTTCTTGATCAATTTTAAGTAGTTTAGTTAATATACCATCTTCGTCACAACTTGTTTTGGGACGCAGCTTATTTATGATTTCTTCTACCTCGCGATCGTTGATTTTGGTGAATTGTCATCGAGAATCAAATTGATTTATTAAGTATCTTTTCAAGTCAACATAGCAGAAGTTATTGTTTTTGGACAAGTTGTTTCCAATGTAGTGAAGAAACTATGAAATTAATTTGCCATTTCAAGTTTGTCAGTAAATTATTGTCCTTTGTCACTAAAGTATTCAGGAAATTTCTTTTTCTTCTTTTGTCTTTGATAATATATCCTTTATGGTTGACCAAGTTTTCTTGATATCATTTTCATAATTTTTGAAACAAATTTCATCGTATTCTTTTTGAGCCATTTGAATACTTTTTTCTTAGTATATTGTTATACGTGGTTAAGTTAGTTTTCAGAGTGGTATGCATTGGTGAGTCATTGGGAGTAGATTTTAATATTTTATACAATTTGTCCCTGTAATTGATCGATCTGATAATTCTACTTATTACCCATTTTTGGGTTTTTTTATGTATACGTAGATTAAATTTTACTATCTTCTTGTATGTTTTTTTTTTTTGAAGTCTTCAAGCATTCAATTATACTGTTTTGCATTGTATGTGCGTCTTTTCTGCTTCTTCAAAGTAATTGATCAGAATTTCTGTATTAGTATTAGGGTTGGTATTGTTTTCCATTTGGGTGAGAGTATCTTTACTATTTAATTCTTTATATAAATTTATCATATTAGTAGTACTTTAATTTCTTACTTTTATCATTTTTTTACCTTTCGATGCGGATTATACTTATGGATGCAAATAAGATGTGGCAGATGATCAGAGTATTTTTATCCATAATACCGGCAGTTGATTTTTCTGTTAAGTTACTTAATTTACAGAATATATTATCGATTAATGCCCCATAGTATTAGAGAGTCTAGTAAGTAATGTTAATTTTGGAATAAAACTGGCAGCCATTAGTGTAAAAAAAATTCATGGAATATTTGTTGTTCCCTAATTTTAAGGAGGTCGATGTTAAATAATCCACAGATAGCTATTTCTTTATTAGAGTTGTCCAAAGTAGATAACAATTGGGAGAATTTCTCTATAAGAGTCTTATAATTATCATTTGAATCATTAGGTGATCGATAAACTTTACCTATAATAATGTTTTATTCAATGCTCTCCCAGTAACTTCGATGAATTGTTTTTTCCAGACATTCGATCTGATAGATGGGGGTGGGTTGTTATTAAAATTATATTTTTAATTCAGATAAATAAGCAGACCTCCTTTAACTGAGCAGCTTTGCCCCTCTGCTATGCAATGATATCCATCAATGTCTAGCAGTGAAAGGTCTGTGTTATTTTTGCATACCATTTTTGTAAGCAAATAACATTAAAGTCAAAATCGTATTATCTTAATTGAGAGACAAAAGCTTCTATTTTAGGAAATTCAGCATGCACCGAATTAATGGTAGTAGATAGTATTAATAAAAAAACTATTGACTTTTACTTGTAACTTCGGTATCCAATTCTCAAAATAGTAAGGTGAATGAGATATTAGTTGGATTTGCTCATCTTTTACTTCATCATTTTCTGTGAGCATATTTATCAAAGAAATCCTGATTATTGTACAAGAATTTGCTAAAATTTGTTCAGTTGATTTCGTTCATCATATTAATAAAAAATTGTGTCAATATTGAATAAGAGTATTTCATTATTCCATTCATTTCTAACATGTCAGTGTAGTTGAAAATGATGAAATGTGTTCGAAGTTCCGATTTGGCCTGAATTTGTGCATCGTATGAATATCCATTCTTCAAACGAAAATAATATATAATATCTATCAAAAAAAGGGTTGATATCCATATTATATTCATAGTTCTGGTGAAGGATTGCCTGAAGAGGTAGTGGAAACATAAGAAATTAATTTAATTTGGTAGCCAATACCACTGCGACCAAAATATAAAAAAAACAAAAACAAAAACAGAAAAAAACAGCCAAAAACGATAAAAACAAACAAAAAAATAAACAACAACGAAAAACAAACAAAAAAAAAAAAAAAAAAAAGAAAAAAACCAAAAGCAAACAAACAAGAAAAAAAAGAATGCACTGTTAATATTTCATCTACCAACACATTAGCCTGGCTTACTTGACGGCTGCTGCCACTACCGTCATGGTGGCTATTTAAATGACTGTTCACTGAGTTATCTCCATGGGCGATACTGCACAGCTATCCCCCAGGATTATTTTTTATATTTTTTTCCGTTTCCTTCCCTCTTTTTTTTTCTTCCTTTGCACAAGTTCTTCCAAGTTCATTTTGCACAACTACCCATATACGTGTGAACCAAATGATTTGTAGCTTTTTATTTGCTAGGACTCCGTCAGGTAGATATCTATTGGTGAGTTTGAAATATTTCTTGCCTGATGTTGACTTTTTCTTTCCTTTTATTGACGAATTGTACACTGTCCTGTCCCAGTTTATAGTCTCCGTATCTGGTGCAATATTCCTATTAATGATATCCTCGTTGATCTGCTGTATATCCTGTAATAGGTCGTTTTGATGATGTCCTAAAATCGTGATGATGGATTTTTGCTGGAAATGTTTATTGGGATTTTTACTCGTATAGTATGTTGTGAGACAAGCTGTAGGGATGGTATCTATATTGATTCTTCTCCCATATGTTTCACATAATTGCGAAATGGATTCGAGAGCAGGAATAGTATATTATCATGAAAGGAGTATTCAATACGCCGTGGGGGTAACTATTTTAAACGTCAAGTTACAGACACCCGCTGCCACAATAATATAATATAATCCATGTACTAATGTTGAGTAATTTCACGAATGCGCTGCGTCAAAGTCGTGATTGTTCCTACAGGTATAATGACTATTTGGATGTTGTAACGTTGATCACTATTTTCATTTTGAATATATACCTTTTCATATTTCCCCCTAGAGTTTGCGATTATAAGTATGTTTGCGACGTGGGCGCTAATTCTGTCATGATTGTAAAGAGGCACGAATAACATACCACTTGTTTTTTGGAATTTATCACGGTAACTTTTGGGGTTTTAACTTATTTGGTTTAGATGATATCCTCAATGGTGAAATACAATATACCTATATTTATATCATATGTCCAAAATTTACGCCAAGTGAAACTGTGGCTTCCCAACTATCAATCCTGATAACCTTCTTCTCCCCTATATGTACGGATGATATGTACTTAGCTGTATCAAAATTTGGACCTATTTCATATGCTCATGACAGTGGTTACCTCCCTGTAGCCCTATTAATTGCTACATGGAACTTCAAATATGCTTGACTCTGCAAATATACACTTGGTTAATATCCATGCATATTTGAAACAAATAAAGTATCAATGATCACAGACAAAGGCAAATTTATCCTTTTTTTTTTCCTCAGGGAAAAGATGTCTTTGACTAAGAATTAAATGATACTGTTTCTTCAAGAGAAGGCAAGCTTCAGTCTTTTTGTTACGTCTGCAAGAACTTTCAAATTAGAAAGCTCATGGGTTAAAAATGGACATTCACTCCCTAACGTTTTTCAAATCTTCAAAAAAATATTAAAAAAGGTATACTAACAGGAGCTGAACAGTCGTTTATATTTCATTTCTTCCGTTACATCGGAACTATCCCATTCTCACATGGGGTTCTTTTCTTGTGGGGGGGGGGGGGGGGGGGGGGCTTGTTTACATTGCAAAGCAAAACTACAGACCAAAGAGTATAATGTGAATTTCCCAACTATGTGCATGATCATTGTAAGTTTTGTTCAAACCTCCCATACACCTATGACAGGAAAGATTTCCTATTTAGTGGGTCGGCACTTTATTTAAAACTTCAAAATATCATTAAAATGTTGCGTACAGATCATGCAGCTACTCTGTATTGATTTTATTTTTATCTTAACAAAATATAAAAACAAAATAAATAAATAAATAAATAAATAAATAAATAAATAAATAAATAAATAAATAAATAAACAAATAAACAAGTAAATAAGGAAATAAATAAGTAAATAACTAACTAACTAACTAATTAACTAACTAACTAACTAACTAACTAACTAACTAACTAACTAACTAACTAACTAAATAAATAAATAAATTAATTAAAAAAAAAACGAAAGTGTAAATAAAACAAGCAAAACCATTAATAAGTGTTGTTACGATGCCCACGTTTTGAATATTAGCAGAACTCAACAACGAATTACAACAGTAATACAACTTTAACAATAACAATATATTCAAAATCAAAACCAGTACAAAGTACGTAGACATATCTCCACTGGTATTTCAACAGTCTAAGGTCAATCCTAATCCCTGGTGAGATTATCCATAGGTACTGTCCCACAGCTCCAAGTCCTAGGACAGGTGTCAAATGATCTGGTACAAATCCCACAGAGGTGCGGTTTGGGTCCAATGTGGAACTGAAAGATGTGGTGCTGATCCAATCCCACACAGGTATGATTTAGTTCCAATGTGGTACAATATACCAGTGCACTCTAAGATAACATACACACTTCACAGGTATAAAGTTTAAATTGGTAGCACCAAATATACAAGTCCACTCAAGACACTGTCCACACTCCAGAGGTACAATGTAAACAATGGCTCACAGTCCCGATGGCTTGATGACAACACACAGCTTTTGTTAGGTCATCCAGAATTCTCCCCTTCTCTCCCAGTCAGGAAAATATCTGCTTTATATATCTAGGAAGAGGGGTCTCTAATTTATTCCAGGGTTTTCAAATTTGTCACACATCTCAGTGCATGTAGACCTGTCTGGATCATCTCATAGGACTATAGGTCACTATTCTAGCTAATTCCACATGTTTACTAGTTACATGCGAGTCACCCACAAAAGAGGCCAACTCAGTGAGTCTGCAGTAACCCTGCAAAGTATATATTGAACTCAATTACCTGGCACACTCAATTAATACAGTGACCTCACCAAATGAAAACAAACAGCCATACACATTTTTATAACAAGTGTCAACACTTCAAATTAAGAACAAAAATATGATTTGCATGGCATATGATGTACAGTGCATCCAACAATATAAAAGGTTATTGGTTGCATTGCATATAAAACACACTCGCGCATTTAAAGACTGCATAGCATCTTGCTGAAACTTAACATGCACAAATGATAATGTAACATACGGCATAGTTGGACATTGCAGTATTGCCAACGCACGTCAGGGTCCATTGTGTAACACCAAGGGCCGCCAATATCGCTATCTGGGTTTCTACAATAATTGACTGCCCTTCCCAAGTCATTTTCTGGAAAGTTTGCTGACTTAGTCGTCTTATGCTTATGTGGGAACATCATATCCCATCGTTGGCATGTTTTCCCAGAACGTGTTTGGGAGATATTTCCCTTGTATTTTGTTCCTAATCGTGTATCTTTGCAGAAGAGCGAGTGATCTGAAAAATATATTTTTCTGTTGATTAGTCTGTTTTTCTGTTGGGATAAATATTTGGTCAGTTAAACATATAAAACTACTATATATTTTGGTTACGATTTATTTCATTGAATCATTTGTTGATGCGCAAATAATTAGTGGTGTTCAACGATTTCAGTAAATATTATTTGACATCTGTCCAAAAACAATTGTAAAATTTGGCTGAAAAACCATCGGCTCGCAGTGACTTATCATTTTGACAGCTTTTCTGCATTTCGAGAGGATGTCCCATCCATAATCTGTCCCTCACATTTGTTTTCTTTTTCTTCTGTCAGCTTAGATATGGTCTTATTTTCTATCATAAATTGTCTATTTATTCCATCATTTTCCTCATCGCTATCAAAACCACTTTTTGATAAGCTATGGTAGGTATATTTTTCTTCTTCCAAAATTGCTGATTCATCTGTGTTTGTTCTATTTCTAGCAAATAATTTATTTAACTTTATGATTATAGTTTGTGTTTTCAAACCTAAGAAAGTATTTTGCTGGTTTTTCGCCCTCTCCAAACCACCACTGTTACCATTGATCATTGGGCCCTATGCAGCATATTTCGTTAGGTCATACTCTTTTTCATATACCCATACTGGATTCTGAAATACACTATTTGGTTGCCTCCACATATTCTGAATCTTTGAGAATTGCCATTCAAGTTTCCAAAATGCTGGACCTTGCTTGTTTTTAATTAGCACCAAAGTCAAAATAACTATAGAGTGGTCCAATACCTAGCATGATGTGGTACAGTCAATGGCATGGTATTATTTCTCTTCTACCAAAAAACAAAAAAAAGGGTAGAAAATATATTTGAATTTAAAGGTTGGAGACCGATATCGTTATTAAATTCAGACTATAATTTAGCTGCAAAATGTGAAGCATCAAGAACCGAAAGATTTTTCCCAATATTGATTAACGAAGACCTGGCAGGATATTGAGAAAATACGTACAGAGGTGAAAGCATACAAAGAAAATTGTATGTATTATTGATCACACTAATGACTAGAAAAGCAATGCACTTCTAATTTTGGTCCACTTTGAAAGACCTTTGATCGTATTGAATGTAAATTCTTTGAAAAATGTTTAAACTATTTTAACTTTGGTCCATCAGTAACACATTGAATTGCCTTCTTATGATAATATTCCGAGTTTTGAAATTAATAATGGATGGACCTCACAAGCCTTAACCTGTCTCGCGGTGTTCATCAAGGATGTTTCCTCTCCCCGTACCTGTTTATCTTGGGTGTAGAGATACAAGCAATATTCAGGAGGAAAAAACTCAAATATAGATGGAGACAAACTAGAATAACATAAATTTAAAATCTCTCAATATGTTGATAACACTTCGCTCACCATTAAAGCGGAAGAAGGAAATCGGTTAACATTGTTGAGCATATTCGAAGACTTTTGCACTATCTGTGTGCTTAAAACTAATTTGAAGAAAAAATAAATTTTGAGATTGGGAGTTCTTAATTGTACAAATTGTAAAGTGGCAAATCAATCAAATGTGAAATGGACAAACGATCCAGTCGTATTATAAGAGGTTAAAATCACAAGAAATATTGAGGAGTTTGACCAGATGACTGAGGTTCCAAGGATCAAGATCCTTAAGATAGTACTAAATTATTGGTATAAAAGAATTTTTTCTTTGCTGGGCAAGACCTTGGTTTTCAAATCACTTCCTATGTCATAGTTTACATATCTGGTGTCAATCATATAAAACCCTGACATAACAATAACCCCCCCCCCCAAACAAACAAACCAAAAAAAAAAAAAAAAAAAAAAAATGGACACTATACTTTTAAAACATCTTTTCAATGGTAAACCAAAAACAAATAAAGTGAGCTATGCCATGGCATCACTTTTAAATGCAGAGTTAGTCTTTTTATATATAGAAACTCAAATGCTGTTGTAAAACGTGCGTGGACAGAGAGAATAATGTCCGACTCTTCTGCTCTGTGAAAAGAATTGTGTATACTTTATTTACCATGCAAAGATGAATGATTGTTGTTCTGTAATTAACACGAGAATGACGTGTCATTAGTTTTCAAAGATATGCGCTGCTCTTTTGGGAAAACAGGTAGTTTTGAGCTCGTACAAATATAATTTTTACATTCCAAACAGTGCTAGAAATTTTAAAAGAAACTGTTTGGTTCAACTCATATGTGAAAATTGATGACAGTAATTTTTCTATGTTAAATGGTAACGAAATAGAGTAAAATATGTTAAAGGTTTATCTCGACTACATGGTAGTGTACTTACACTTAACAGTTTTAAATAGGAAATACAATTTCAATGGAACGTTGTTGACATTTTATGGAGTTCTAGCTTCAATTCCAACAGAGTGGAAGCAGATAATAGTGAGATCATTCTCAAAAAATCCTCCCAACACTCTGCTATACAGACCACGAAAGTAGATTTATGAAGATAATGAAAAAAGTGGTATATTCCAGAATAATATTAAAGATTCAGTAACTGGAAAGCACACCTCAATAGTTGATTAGTGGCAATAATAACTTAATGTTATTATAGGTGAAAATATATGATTGGAATAATTTGAAACCATCCATAATTCAACTATATCAAAAGCCCTACGGGAAATTTAAATCTAATTCTGTGCATAGATGTATATTTACAAACGATCGTTCATGCAAGTGCAAAGTATCAGACCCCAGGGAGTGTAGGTTCTGTACAGTACAGATCAAAACTGTGAAAAATTTTATTTTTGGACTGTAAAATAACAATTGAATTTTGAAATCAGTTTTTTCACACATGTACTGCTTGGCTGGTCCAAATAAACAACTTTCCATCAGAAGAAGTATTCTTGGGAAGTTCGACATCACATCTAATATTAAATGAGAGTTATATAAAAATATAAGAAATATTCTTATAAGGAAAGAGGTACATATTCACATGTAATTATAATTAAACTCTACCACATGTGAAACATTCCAACATTTATATATATCAAATTAAACAAATAAAAAAATATTGCCACAAGAAAAGGGAAACTTAATGTGCATACGATAAAGTGGAATCAATTTTGTGTAGACATTACTTAGTAAAATTTCTTATGGATTTATCATATACGTCATTTTGTAACCTTTAATTAGAGTATGGTATCTTTTCTTCTCATACATTACCTGTGTTACTTATGTATTTACAAGTATAAACTATATATAAAGACCATAAAATTGCGTTTTTTGTAAGGTAAATAATTGAGTACGGCTGCCAACACTGTGTAATGTCATGTAACTATTTTGGAAATGAAAGACTATTAAAAAACCCTGGTACTTATTAATAGTGCATCAATTTTGCATATATCTATAAGTATATATATATATATATATATATATATGTGTGTGTGTGTGTGTGTGTGTGCGAGTGTGTGTATACAACCTCATCCAAATTATAGTCATTGCTATTGAATGAACAGTGGGCAGTATTGTCATGATACGTGGAGGAAGCTTGGTGGTTTCATTATGCCACTGTTTCAGTCATGCAATCGTTTATAAATAAGTGGTATCTCTCTGCAGAGTACTTTTGCAATATTGGGTGTGGTTTGTTCGGCGGAAGTGATTGCACCTGCAACCCTCTTTCAAGTTGATCCCTACACTTGCGAAAGAGTACCACGGAATGGGGTAATCTCAGTTTGGTAAAGTAGCTTTACCTTAAGGTCAAATGTGATAAAGTACTTCTCACAGGTGCCCCATTGGAAGTATATTTTGGGATTTCCGTGGCAAGAGATTATAACTCTCTGCTTATAACAATATAAATTCCGGGTGCACCTTTTGTTGCGCGATTTCTTAGATGTGAAGAGAAATGAAATAAACAGTCTCAGCAATAAAGCCAGTTGTAGCGGAGCATTATAGCACTATTGTACCCTAGCACACTGAGTCCTAATTGCCCTCTGATGACATCTTCACACTTTCTAAGACATGTCTTTTGATTGTTATGAATTAGCTCTTTGGACCATGTCATGCTATTAGAAAATAAAGCACTGATGGAAATTTGACCCTCATTCCACCTTGAAAAGACCCCGAACAGTAAAATACTACTGTCCCTTTACATCTGCCTCAAATTGCACCCAAGTGGGCCCACCTCCATGGAAAATGATGCAGCAAATGAACAACATTGAAAATTGAAGTTGATTAAAACAATGAACATGAAAATTTACGGACGTTCATTCATTTCTCGAAAGAAAAATGATATTCCCAAATACCTTGAAAATTTTTAAAACAAAAAAATTGACTTATGGAAACAGATCAAATACAGATATGAATCTGAGTATACTTAGGTTTCTGAAAACATATGTGAATGTGTCATTCAGGCAAAATTCTGATTGACAGCTGCCCATATTTACTTTTGAGAGGTAACATTGTTTTGGCGTCAAGAAATTAAGTGATATACAGAAATACGGCCATTCTGGTTCTGAAATACTATAAAATGTATGGCTCAGCGGAAATTTTTATGGCCACCTGTCTCTACTCAAGACTAAGAAAAGTAGCATGTTATGGACAGAGTCACAAAAGGAGGGGTGTCACGTATCTTAGAAACATTCTACAGGCAAAAATGTACTATTTGTTATGTAAGGAAATGTCTGCTGTGTGCTTAGCTGTGTTGATGAAGCTACCACATATTCTGCACAAGTGATATTACAACAGAAACTACTTGCACAGATGAAGAAAAAAACAGCTAAAAATCCTGAATAAAATGTACCAGTAGGCTAAGAGCTCCTCCATCCAGTTCCATTTTAGCTGAACCTAGAAAATAATGTATGTGTGTTTGTTTGTATATATATATATATATATATACATATGTGGGGGGGGGCGTGTGAGTGTGGGTGTAATATCCGTGAAAATTATGAGCTCTTGTTTTTGCCTACTTTCTATTTCCAATTTTCATCGCAGCTAAGAAGGTGACTTGAATTTTCTTTTTATTTCGTCTCCTACCTCGCTGAAGTGCACTTGTAAAAATGATAAGCATATGGGTTTTGCTATACGGACTCACGTTTGTACACGCGACTCCACCTTGTAATTTATGGCAAATGATTCTGATTAGGGCGAAGCATATGTGTAATATATGCAAAGTAATTTGAAGCATCGGTGTGTCTATGTTCCAAAAGTGTTTTTCTAGCAATTGGCTAGGAATTAAAAAAAAAGTTGTAAAGTGGTTAATATTTATGTCATCGACTGAAACGATAATCATCAATAGGTTTAACACCAATTGATAACGACTTATAATTATCTATTCATTCAAAAGGTGATATGATACCAACAGTACCTGCAAAACAGCCTTGGTTAAGAACCTTGGTCAATATGAGTGCGAATAAAAACAGACTGCCTTTATGTGCCCAGAAAATCTTAGTAATAGAAGAAAATCGAAGTGATAAATCGTGATACATCCCCAAAAGGGAATGCTGCCAACAGAATTTGCAAACAAGTCTGAAATGTGAATCAAGGACACACGATGACGATAGACAACGAGTCCTCAACTCTACCGTATGATAAGTGTAAGGGCATGTCATGCAACATTTTTATTACTCTGCATTCAAATATGTTGAATCAAAAAGTGTCAATTAACAAGCACTATCTGCCCCTACCAATAGTGAATGAGTCTTACAGTTCCTTATTTTCGACTGGGTGTGTCCCTGATTAAAAATGTGAATCAAAAGCAATTAAAATTGGTGTTAGCAATCTATTGAAACCTAGAAACATTCTTGTGGCAATGTTATTTCAGTCATCTGTTTACGTACAGTTGTCAAACGTTTCGAGCGTCAATATGTAGAGAAGAGGTTTTATTTTTTTACTGGTCAGAAAGGCAATGGAAAGTAAAAAATACCTATTTCCTTCGATTGCTTGAGACTAGAAGACATTAAACCATTGAAGACTGTAGCAGTCATGAGATGGGTTTGGACTTTAATATCTATCTCTGTGGATGCAGTTGCATTGTTATACACATCGGTCATGGAGAGTGGCAATGTTGCGTTAGTTGACTGCTTCATGAGTATACCTTCAGTTGACTCTTCTATCCATATGCTTGTGTTTGTGCCTAACACTCCAAAACTTGAAGTTGTTAGCAAAATAAAAACTGAACACACACCAGTTTGTATATCTACGCCAATAATGCTCCTTGCGCAGTTTCTTAGACACCTGATCAAAATTACATCTAGAGAGAACTGAAAAAGAGAGATAAAAACGTTGTTACATTACTCAATGTGGAATAAAGATAAACGTTGCCAGAAATGGATCTAGTGCTTCAGGACAAACTCTATACACTAATAAGGCTGGCACTCAAGCCACTTTGGATTTATTCGGGATACAAGATTCTTGAGTATGTACAACTCCATACCACCATGATGGACACAGGTAATGTTGCTCAGTGACTCTCCGCCCATTAGAAAAGAACGAAAAATGAGGATCACATTTAACATGGCTATATTATGAAAAGATCACACCTATTTTAGAAAACAAAGTTTCTGACATGGTAAATAAAAAGAATAATATTTCAAGATTTTACCAGGGCATATATTGTTGATCACAAGAATAAGAAAGTTGTAATTCTACAATATTTCAATCTCATACCCCAGACAGACTGCAATACCATAAAAGAGCAAAGCCAAGAAGAAAAAAAAAAAGAAAAAAATATATAAAAAAAAGAAAAATACAAAATAAACAAAAAGGTAAAATAAATATAAACAGGAAAACAAAAGCAAAAAACAAATAATAATAATGAAAAAAAAAAAAAATATTTTTTTAAAAAAGACCATAGACGCCAGGCCATAATCTCAGGAAAATATGACTTCTTACACTGAGAAATACTGCTGATTTGGCAGTTTTGGTACTTTAGTTCTCAATATAGACAGGGCTTTTATTTTGTGTAAAATACTCCATTGCCTGTACATAAGTGATGGAACACATGTATACAAACGATCTCTACGTTCACTTTCCTTTGTATGTGATATTGACATGTAAGAAGTTATGGTACACTTAAGTATTTTTAACTTTAATTGTGAGTGATATTTTTTCTCTTCTCTATTTTTAATTGAAACTTGTACAGATATGGTGGCAAAATTAGCCAGGAATCAGATGTGTGTTTCTTCATTCCTTTTGCAGTGTTTTGTTCATTTCTTATTAACATATTTTTATGGCTTTAAGAGGCAATGGCCACCGTCACTAGATCTTAAATATGGTGTCTCTCTGTCTTTGATTGCTTGAAACGTTCTTAAATGAGACTATCGGATGACATTACCTGCTGCGATTATAACCTATTTCCCCCCATTTAAATGGTAAGAGTTAACAGTACTTCAGTTTGCATTATTTGCGCAAAAAACATGTATTGTAGTTACATGGTCAGTCTTTAATATTAATATCAATGTGCCGCTTCTTACATATAATATCACCATTTTATCATAAATATTTTATTATTATTATTATCATCATCATCATCATCGTTATTATTATCATTATTATTACCATCATTATTATTATTATTATTATTATTATTATTATTATTATTATTATTATTATTATTATTATTATTATTATTATTATTATTATTCAGGGTACTTTTGTGTGCTGTCTTCAAGTTTATGCAATGTTTACCTCGGGAACACGTAATGTCTTTAAATGTGATCAAAATGTTTCAAAGTCTGACATTACAGCTTCAAAATTGTGTCCTGGGATAATTGTTACAGATATTTATGACTTATATCCACAGCAGCTTGTTTCGTAAGATAATATGAAGAGTGAATTTTATGTTGTATACGATACATAATCTTACAGGATGGCCGACATACACATGGTAGGGGCCGTTTATGTCAAAAACGTCATCCCTGTAATCCTTGCATTACGCAACTGGTACGTCACGTTTTTTGCATTAAGGTTTAATAAAGGAAGTCTGAGATTTTGTTTGACAGTTCTCATTTAGACATGCTCTCACAGTTTTGCGGTTCGTTGCAAAGCCACACCGTACAGTTTGGTAGTTTATGCAGACATTTTGCTCCCACATATTCAGGAAAAGTAATTTTAACACATCGTTAACTTAAAAAATGTATACAAAAAATAATATAGATAAATAAATAAATAAATAGATAGATAGATAGATAGATAGATAGATCGATAGATAGATTGATAGATAGATAGATAAATAAATAAATAAACGAATGAATAAATAAATAAATAAATAAATAAATAGATAAATAAACAAATAAATAAATAAATAAATAAATAAATAAATAAATAAATAAATAAATAAATAAATAAATAAATAAATAAATAAATAAATAAATAAATAAATAAATAAATAAATAAATAAATAAATAAATAAATAAATAAATAAATAAATAAATAAATAAATAAATAAATAAAATAAAATAAAATAAAATAAAACGCTAAGTTTATCCCAAAGGTTTTAACTTATTCAAGACAACAGAATGTCGTTTAAACTGCTCCAGAACTGCACATATATATGTGTATAATGTACGCACAGACACTTGCACACATGCATATTCAGACATACATATATGCAGGCACACACCCACACGCACACACACACACACACACACATATATATATATAGAGAGAGAGAGACAGAGAGAGAGAGAGAGACAGAGACAGAGACAGAGAGAGAGACAGAGAGAGAGAGAGAGAGAGAGAGAGAGAGAGAGAGAGAGAGAGAGAGAGAGAGCATGCTGGTATTGCTTCATGCCGGTGGCGTATAGCATGGGGCCACACGTAATCTAATACATATCGTCCCCCGTCCGAAAAATAACTGTTAACGTTCTATATTTTCTGTTATATTGATATATATTTGGATCTCATAAATAAAAAAATCAAAATGGGGAGAATGATTTCACACTACCATTTTTTGCTATGTTGCTGCTACAAAATTTTATGGAATTTACCCATTGGAACAAAACTTAAGTGCTCATGTTGCTCTCTCGGAACAAAGCAGACAGGAAGGCATTTGGCTACATCAATGTACTGCGCCAAGTGTACAACCGTGTAAATAAATATACAGCATATACATCAACAATAATGTTATCACGGGACAAAGTAATAAAGCATTGCCGTGTTGAACCTGGAACAGTATTAATGATAGTAATTCTGATCGTTCATTTGCAATCTACGGAGACACTGCCCTTGTCTTATGTGCTTCTTTACGTATTGAACTTCCAAGTAAGGGTCAGTGTAGCCGTCACAAGGCATCCTAGATTACTTAAAGTTAAATTCGAAAAGTTATAAGCTATATAATAATATCTACACCATTTCCAATAGATCATACCCAACACTGTTTTACGACAGAGGATAAACAAATAAGTTATACGAAAGTTCACATCACATCTACATATAACTATGTGTACCACAAATTCAAGTGAGCGTAACGATCTTGTTGCATATGAATACATTAATCCTGGCTCCATGACTGCACAGCTGTCCATTAATGAAGCTCCAGAATTACTCCCGAGGCTACTCAGCAGGTTCCCCAATTGATGTCACAATATCAGTTGTTGGTTTCGAATGCCAGATAGCAGAATCTGACTGTCGCTTATATCATTTCTCCTTCTCCTGTGATATGGTACTATATTTTTATCATCAGGTAAAACAGTAAAGGTCGACTTAATCATCTCCCAATCGAAGAATACAAGTGATGCCTTTGCATGTTGTGCCTACGACACTGAAACATAAAATGCAGTGTATTTTTAATAACATAGCCGAGTTAGCAACTTATATTTCAAAGGCAAGTCTCGTTCTCCAGTAGCACCTGCTCCGGCCCATATGTTTATAATTCGGAAGGTTCTTTTGAATGCTGCTTGTATCCTCATTTCCTGTCTTGTTGTTATGAATTTTACCGGAAACCATATAAAACTCCTTGTATGGTGTTGTGTTTTATTACTTTTATTACTGTTTACAGGTTAATTTTGCCATTAACTAGTTTTCATTTTTAAGCACTGTTGGTTTAAACATGTTTAATTGAAACAATCGGAAGTCAGGACTCGACTTTTATCAAGCCTCAAATTACTTCAGTAGGGTGAACAAATTATCACTAAGGCAATAGAATGGCAGAGCTGCATATGATTTATTTATTTCTTATTTCCTTTATAACATGTGACCAGGAATGTGTTTACAGCCTTATAGGATTTGGAGTTTTTTCACAGCCAGAAAGCAGTATTTTAGGTACGTGGATATCAATTAAAGGATCACAAGGGATTCATGAATACCTGGGGACTTTGCGATCACAGGACACCTTCCAATATTCCCTGAAGATTTTGCTGAAATTTGGAAGACCATTTTATTCTTCTTTCTTAGCCAAGGTAAAGCAGATTTATAGAGAACCTTAAACACACAAGTCAGCCGCCGTGACCCCATAAATGATGTTAATGAGGTACGTTGTGCTAGAACTGTGAAATATACCGAACATTTATACTATCCAGTATGCTTATATGTGTGGGATTAATTAGCGGAGCATGGCCAAATAAAAGTTCTGGTGATAATGTTTAGCGACTTGTGGCTGTGCAAAGACTGCAAGTAATCTGGAGACAATAGAGATACAGATGATGCACCCTTGCAAATCAAGTCAATGAATAAGGGCGGTGATTATTCAGCAGAGAAACCAAATTATCATGTAGAACATAATCTCAAAGGTGTTACAAATGTCAATGATTACTAATGATGGCTACTAATAACACTTCAATCCGTATTCAACCTCTCCTGATATATGTTCATTTTAGCTTGCAAAAGGGCACCAAAGATAATGTGTCGAAGGCACTTCTTAAACATTTCCACCTAGCAGATATATTAAAAGCTAAGCAAGGGTTATGTAAATGTTCTTGTCTTGATATTATTGGTAAATGGACCAACAGGAGAGACTCGCCCACGTCGACCTTAGATTGAAGCTCATTTTAATGGCATTTAGAAGCCTTCAGCAAGCAAAATAAGGCCAACAATCTACGCAAGCTCGTGATTGATGCCATGAGCCTAGGTCTAATCCCCAGGTCCCATCCCAAGGAACTAATAAAACTACACTGACAGATAGACTGAATCAGTATTAAGGAAGGTTGAATACAATGCAAACTACCACAGATCAGTAAATGCGACAGAAGTTGCAAATAAAACACTCGTTAAAGTGGCGTTCATATGCAAGTGTTGCAGACATCAACCACTATATAACTGTAAATCTACCCCAAATACGCATAAATAAACTGCCCATAACGAAGCTGCAAGACCAACAGAATACACTTTAGGGGTGATAATACAACCACAATACTGACTGATGTAGAAACCAAAATAATAATGACAGTAGTAGTAGTAGTAGTAGTAGTAGTAGTAGTAGTAGTAGCAGTAGTAGTAGTAATAGTAGTAGTAGTAGTAATAGTAGTAGTAGTAGTAGTAGTAGTAGTAGTAGTAGTAGTAGTAGTAGTAGTAGTAGTAGTAGTAGTAGTAGTAGTAGTAGTAGTAGTAATAATAATAATAATAATAATAATAATTGGAAGAAGAAGAAGAAGAAGAAGAATGTCCATGTCTCGGGAAATATTGATGCGGACTGCACCCGTCAACACCCTCCACACCAAGACACAGCTCTTAGAGGTAACACCATGGGCGCGTAGTCTCAGCCATGGCAACAGGCCCGGTCACGGTCGTGCTTGCATTTGTGCATCCATTGAGCACATTCCCAATGCTCAAAACTCAACTTATTTGTTGAATTAAAATTCCCATTCATCGTCTCCTGATTCTTTGAGAAGAGAAAGTTTTATATTTGGTGATATGAACCGTTCTTGCATCTGGCGACTCTGCAACATTGACACCAGCATCGGGTCAATCTTCAATAGATCAATGTAGTGGTATTTTCAGTAATGCGTCGAGAGCAGGTGATCATCCCATCTTTTTGCAAAACAAATATACCGATTCACAAAGTTTTTATTTGTCAAGGCATGAAATCTCGCACTTTCACAGACAGGAAACAAAAAAAACAAATATTGTTACAAGAAAAGCAATAGTCACTAACGAGCGATTTCGCATTGCTTCAGAGGCGAGCTGATATGTATTTGTGTACAGGGTTAAAACTGCGCTGGAAACAGATAATGTAAAATTACATATAGTGGACAAGGGGTTTGAAATGCGTGGGTTATAAACAGTGCCTTATCTTTTTCCCAGATACAAGGTTTTTAAATTGACTGTACTAATGTGGCAATTTACGTTAAGTGATTCCATTTGGCAAGCTAGAGTAAAGCTCAGCAAATTTATGCCGCCCTTCAAATGTCTATTTAGGGAAGCTTCGTCATAGCTGTGTTGATACTTGCATTCTTGACAATTCTCCTATGCTTGATGGCACCCGTAAACCTTGTCACCCACAACACCAATGGTCATGATGCTGGGGGCTTTGTGCAAGCCACACCTGCTATAACATCACCCTGGGTCCTCGGTCAACCTTTTTGGGTTGCCCCGATGGCCTAGAGGTCAGCGTGTTCGACTTTACAATTGGCTAGGCGAGTGTGCCGAAGGTAGTTGGTTCGAATCCCATACAGGTGGACATAAATTTATCGTATTTTTCACTTGAGTACCCTGATAAGCCTGTCGACCCAAATGACGTTCTGTTGATACAAAACATTGGCTATTTCATATTTAGGTTGATCTCTTTCAAAAGTAAAAATTCACATGTTTATTCACATGGGGATTCTAGCATGAAGAGTTGTGAATTGCTTTGTGGTCAGCATATGGCGGATGTGACACACTTTTGGGAAAAAATCAAGACTGTAAAGTATACCCCTTCCAGTTGGACTCTTACCGAGTCTGAGCCATTCAATTGGAAATGTCCAATTTGAGTTGGTCATATTGGGCATTTCCCCCAGAATGGCACTCAGTTGGAAAACATGATAGGAATCTTGGGTGCTACTCAGAACATGTTATGCAGGGAACTGAAAAACTGCAGGTTTATCTAACATACCTATATATATATATATATATATATATATATATATATATATATATATATATATATATATATATATATATATATATATATATATATATATATATATATACAGTAAAGAAAATGTACTGAAATATTTATCTTACTTTCCCCTATCAGTCCATTGGTTGTTGATGCATTAAAGTTTGGTGTCCAAGCATTTCTAACTTGACCTATACCAACCTATACAAAGTTTCCTTTCTAACATCGTTTTATTTGATTATGCCAATCGTTCCCTCATAAACAATAATGAAAAAAGAAAGAAATATGGTAAAATCTGAAAAAGAATGTGGAGAAGCTAAAAGTACAAAGCATATCTTTCGTTTGAGAGTATATGATATTCAATCAAGTAGCATACCCTTAAAAACATTTTTTTTCCTCTCAGTCTATCAAAATTTCCTCTTCCAATGTGTTCTAAGACATCGTTGTCTCCATCATGGATAAAACATCATGAATTGTTTTACTGAGATTTCTAATATTTCAAGGGTTTTTTTTAATTCGTTTAGTTGCATTTTAGGTTTTATGAATTGTAATGAAATGGTACAACTCACATGCTGCCTTAAACCCGAGCTTCTCACATTTGACTGGATGTATTTATGTTTTAAAATATAATATACCGTACGAGGCCATAATATAGATGTAATAAACGTACATCATCAGAGCAAAATGTTTTGAAGATCCCGCTTGAACCTCATACTTGTCCATATGTGCACACCATTCATAGAGAAATGAAGCGACACTTCATCGTATCTGGCAGCAGCGGTGTCCGCAAAGGCGAGTAGATTAAAAATGAGCATAGCAACATGCAGTGCATGTAAAACCTTGTTGGTTTTTTTAATTGGACATACACTTTCAACTTCAGCATACAGCACAGTCAACATTTCTTTCTCGGCAGAATGAAAGACAAGTATGCTGCAGCTGAAACGAGCACACATTTTGCAATCCAAACTTTAGAAGAATTGCAATATAAGCACGTTGGTCGTCTCTTTAATTTTGACTACTCCATATAAAATCATACACATTACAACTCATACAAAGACATTTGGCAGTGGGTAGAAGGACAGGGTTTATCAATGGACAAACTGCGACCTATACATGGAAATAGTGATATGGTATGCTGCCAGTAGATGCGAGGCAATACAGCTTGATAGTATGCCCAATATCGTACCTTTTTGCATTAGAAGATATTTATAAAGATCATTTACATGACCCTTTATATGGTAGTGATGAAGGCATATGCTATGAGATTAAAAAATTAAGTCAAAGGTGTTATTTTGGTTCCATTTATCCAAGATACACATGACCTAAAATCAAACTTTAAAGGCAGTATAATAACATTTTAAAAAAAATTTCATGATTTTCGTGTTATATCTAGGTTCTCCATACATGGCGTAGAGTACGCTTCATCAGAAGTATTACCGTATGTACATAAACAGATGTTTGTGTAAAAAACATATCCACCTGCAGAAGCATAAAATGTTGTGGTCACTGAGACAAGTGGCAATGATCGAAGAGCTCACCCAACAAACAGACAAAAGTCTGCAATACCAATGTTAAACAGTCTTACACATACAATAAGTGCAGACATTAAG
>OZ026618.1:24343899-24398899 GCA_964020975.1 Hermodice carunculata
GTCCAAGCAGTCACCTGTGACTTGAAATCAAGAGCGATTCTTCATATCCATAGACCTTGGTCTTGATTTTAATTTTTATTTATTTATTTATTTATTTATTTATTTACTTACTTACTTACTTACTTACTTACTTACTTACTTACTTACTTACTTACTTACTTACTTACTTACTTACTTACTTACTTACTTACTTACTTACTTACTTATTTATTTATTTATTTATATTTTTATTCATTCATTCATTCATACCTTCATTCATTTATTCATTTATTTATTTACTCATTCATTCGTCCATTTATGAATATATGCATGCGTGTATGTATGTATGTATGTATGTATGTATGTATGTATGTATGTATGTATGTTGTATGCATGTTCACATGTATGCTTGTAAAGCAATTAAAAATTAAAATTCTTAATCAGTTCAAAACTGTAAGTTCAGGCGGTAATCCACTTCTTTTTATAGGTTTGTGACATACTCACATTCAGCGAACATCAAACGAGTTGTAGCATTTCTGTAATGGCAAATTAGGTCTACACACAAAATTGGAGTCTTGTATAGCCTGAACAATCAGATCTATAGATGTGGCATTCCAATTTCAGTTGATAGGTTGTTACACACACGTACTCAGTGGACCATAAATCAGTTTTACTATTTTAATTTATCCAAACTATGTAAAAATACAGGGCCTAAATCTTCAATAATTTCAAAACATTATGAATTGTCTTGAAAGGTCCACTTTATTTAGTACATTATGGCATTTATGCATGCAATCTTAATTTATGTAACTGAGGGGAATTCACACAACTTGTTACTCAACTAACTTCCAAACTATATTTAAAACAGATACAGGAACCTCATGTTTTCCAATATGAATTGGTATGTTGGCTACATATTATCCACTTATCGCAGGCTACCATAATTGTCAATTATGAACCTTAGTAAATTTGATTTCTGCTTAAAAATTATAATGCTGATGACTTGAAATTTATATGCGATGGTGTATCTTTTTTCTATTATGTCTGAAGCTCATCCTGAACAGTTCATCCAACATGCGTATAAAGGATAAGGTTTTAGTTGAAATGTTTCATTTAATTTTGTCACTCATTAGTTTGAAGAAGTAAATAAACGAATGAGATGACAAGCCGATTTTAATAAAATACCGACGTCTCCCACATTCAGAATAGCATCTTTTTCGAACTTCTTTGTTCGATCTTTGATTTGGTACGTATTTGCCCTCCTTAGACATAGGGGAATATTGAACGATCAGTTTCAGTATTTTGAATGTGTATGATGCATTCACTTTCCGCTTTCTTTATGACTTGTTCATAAAAACAGTTGCTCCAAGTGATCACGACATATTCCTGATCTTTTCTTGAAGTGTGTCATTGAACTGCTGATTATCAATTCATGCATGATTCATGAATAGCTCGTGAACAATCCTTGTTTGCTTTTTATCGTTTGTATGTTTGCTGGCATTGTTGGGTTGACATATCGAGCGGTTTTACCGAAAGGGACTATCTTACTGTCACATAGTTCTGGAATGTCCAACAAGGCACACAATCACCCCAAAATGTCACACAAAATTCATAATTGGCATACATGAAGATGTAACGTGTTCAAATAATATTAGCAAAATATATTCAAAAAAAAAAAAAAGTTTCAGTTTTGGATATTTTTGAGTTTAAGTCTCCTGCTGCCTTCCACCATAAATCTGCGATGCTTGCACTACCTGGATATGGTCTGGTCAGAAGGCTGTTTGTTGGGCTTTCACCTTCTAGTATGGTCTAACAAGGGATAATGTAAGGAAGCAGAGCTGTCAAAAAATCATAATTGGAGTTTGAATCGAAAATTAAATATTTACAAAGTGTGACAGTGCTCAGTGCATGAGAGAGGGAGATATAACTCCAGTTACATCTTCCTGGCATGACCATTCCAACATGCATGCGCCCTGGCGTGGTAGCCAAAGAGGCATACTACGCGATAGATCTGTATGTCGTAAGTATAAACAGCGGAAAGGGCCTATGCTTCTGCCAAAGACGCACAAATTGCAGCTAGGCCCAGACCAGCCAGGCATATTACATTGAGGGACGTGTGCCAAATAGCACTATCTTCAGATACGGATCATACTATAACATAAATACATCAATATGCTCCCCTTTGAACTGCAAAGACGACTTTTTCGCACGTGGGTTAGTTAATGTCGAAGAGGGACGTTCCGTGAGATTAAAATATGTGCACAAATGATAACATTATACCCACAAGTTACTATACGCTATGTATCTGTCACAAATATCAACTCCGCAGCTTACTGTTCAGTGATTTGTACTGAAAGCTGGGGTTGAACAGCCTATGAGCAAAAGGGTATAACTACCATTAAACTAAACAACATTTTAAATATCTTTATTATATAGTCTCAGTTTTGTCACATAATACAAATCACGTGTATCTGTAACAGTCTAGGGACACACATAAAAATAGAAGAAAAGGTCAGGTTTTTCTGGCTAGTCATCATGTTTAATTTCTCCGGTGACATCTACCTTTGCATTCCATAAAACACAAGCAATGCAAAATTCACATTTAAGTAATATCTCTTTTGACATAATTGTTCCTGCATATATCGTATTCTTATCCCAATTCGTTTGACTTATTTGCAACTGAACACTCCAACATGGGGTGGTTTCAATAACAATGAAATATTCTGGTACAATAAATCAAGCCCAGGCTTCCATCTACATGATTATCATTGTGTAAAACATTAAAGCATAATAACCAGAAAATGCCTGCCTATGCAGTAATAATAAAATCATTCATAACCCATTTTTTTTCACAAAAGGACAAACTCATACTGAAGTATTGTAGATCCTGATGAGAAAATACGCGCATAAATCATATAATCATTGATGTTGAGATTTTTTTATACAGATTTACTAAGTCATAGTTATGCAACAGCGTTACAACATGGTCATGGAGGTAATCATTACTCTGCAGATTGGAGGCGATGTTTGCAGTGTTAACACAATGTTCCATAGGCAAAAATCATAAACAGTATGCCGAAGCCATTGAGACATATTCAATTAATTGTTCATGTATATGTACTGTAATTTATTCACAATAATACCGTTTCTACAAATTTATTACGAAACGCTCTTCTGATGGCATAGTTTAAATACGGATAGAATAAGAAACATTAGGCCGATAGATGAAATTAATGTACATTCCTTAAGGTACAGGTGTGACATTCAACTAAATAAAATGAACATTTTTAACAATGGTGTTATGAAATTCTCATCATCATAGTATAGGCACGAAAGGCTCATAAAACCCCTAGAAATATCTCTTTAGAACAGGAATATGTGCAAAGTCTCTAAATAGAAGAAAAGTAAAGTTAATAGGTAAAGATTTGGAGTCAAAATCTTGAAATTAAAGAAGCATATTATTCCGTCAATAATGAAAAATGGGTATTTTACCCCACTTAGGAACGCTGATTGTTTGACACTTGCTTAAATAAATAAGTGTAAGTTTTGCCCAAAACTCGTGACCACGCGAGAATTGGGACTGGTGTTCTCCACACCACATTTACAAAACCGTCTTGAGGTACACATCTATAATTTATAGTGATTTAATATATATATATATATATATATATATATATATATATATATATATATATATATATATATATATATATATATATATATATATATATTAGATACATAAGTTAAATCGATCTTTAACTGTCATGCTTATCATAAAGTGTGCTACAAGTAAACATATTTATGTGAATATTTCAACCACGGGTCATGCAAGTCATCCTTCGTCATGACATGTTGTGAATGGGCACAAAACGATATCAGGTGAAATAAATGCTTAACATTTTTGTCATAAAAGTGCAATATATTAACAGAAAAACGTAACTATGCAGCCATGACATGATCGTTTGTCTAAAATATTTAAAGGCTATGCAACATAATCAAGGAGGTAATCATTACTTTGCAGGACCAAGTCTGGGTTCGCAGTGTTTCGTGTTACGTACATGTACGTACCATAAGGAGTACACTGAAGCCATCAATCATATCCAAATAAACCCGCTAAAGACAAATATCATCAACAAAGTAGGTATTACCAATTCGAACTACTGGCGCACTTAGAGATCAAAAGGTTTGCAAAATGGATTGCAACAAGTTTGCGCACATAATTTGAGATAAATGGACATCATTTGCACTCAACCTTAGGCAGGTGATGTATGTGTGTTGTCCTCTGTGAGATGGGGTTCAGGAAGCTTATCCGTGGTACCTATTGATGACAGAAGATCTGTGTAGAATGCACGGAATCTACGCTGAATGCGCAGTGTGTCACAAAGAAATATCAGTTTCTTCTTTTTCTCACCCAAAAATACCTGCTTTGTTGAGTACCGTCTATTGGCAATGACTGTCTAAGTGAATGTTTGTATGCCAGTTCCTTTCACAGAGTCGTGATGGGACCGACCTCCATCAAACTCTTACAACTTTGATTTATATTTATTATTTTGTAGTCGGTCTTTAAAAGCATATATTCGATGGAACGGCTGCTGCAGTGATACTTTTCTTGCCACAGTTGGCACCCGCCAAGGCAGCATCTTATCATCAAAACTTTCTTGCATCTTTATAAATAATTAGATGGTTGAGATGAAAGGATCGTCAAAAGGTTTAGTGGCTGGTATCGATAGACATAATGCTTTGCCTATGCTGACGCAGTGACATTGTTTCTAGTACCGTAACAGAATTGCAATTTTTGTTTAATATTTGGCACCTGTATGCTTTCGAATGGCGCGTTTCTTTTACTGTCAGTGAGTCTGTATAGTTTACTGTGGATATATTTAATTTAATAAATGAGTCAGTTTTATATTTGGATCTATTGCAGAATGTATACAGTCACATTCCATTTGAGTGTGTGCTGATTCTAGGAACATGTGGTCTATGATCTTTATGGTAAGGCTTTGTTTAGCCATTGGTGGTAGCTAGTAGCCATGTTCTAGTTTCCGTTTTGTCTAGTGTGTGCACCAGAATAATCGATTACACGTGATATCCATGGTGGCAAGGATTGGACATACATCAGGAGGCAACTGGCTGCGTCACATGATCCCCTCTGTGAATCTGCTTCATTCTATAGGCAGCAGGTTCCCTTTTGATCACTGTGGCCGCAGACAGACAATTTGCATGTTGCCATTTTACGCTTGTGGAAGATCTGGCTGGCCAAAGAACATGGTGTTGGCAACATAGCATTGGAGTCAAATGTAATAAAATGCATTTTTGTGGTCCAATTTTGCACCGTTTGTCTTTCTTTTTCTCTTGATTGCCCTGTTTTTCTTCTATTGTCGTTGTTATACTCCCTCCAACATCTTAGTTTGCATCACCCCCTCCCATGATTTCCGTAGCTTTACCACCGGTACTGCATTGGTCTTTCTTCGGCAAATTAAATGAAAGGTTGAGCTCACTGAGCACTCCCCTGTAAACCTGCTAGGAAAGAAATTTGGAACCATTAAGTTTTCTCTCTTCTTTTTACAATTTGTACATTTTCTTATATTCAGATGGCTTTGCAAAAAATCTTTAATTTGTTTCCTTTCTAACAAAATAGGATTCCAGAGTTTGGAATGCCTGCATGTGATTTTTTTTCACCTGCAGGATGTCCTCATCTGGTGTTGTGTGTGTTGGGGGGTGTTACGGTGGGGGGCTTATGTTTTCAACGTTGTTTCATACCACGATAAACGCCACTTCCTTGATATTTCAGGTAGTTTGCCACATACCTTGACCATATATCTAAGGTAAGGAGGTAAAAACGCTTGGCGCACGCGTTCTTCTTGATTTCTGCTTGAACAGTACATTTCCGTGTTGTAGCCCGTTTTTTCTGCACCTACAAATCACTTTCATTAATGTAAGTCTTTGTGTTAACTTCCTTGACTGACGAACAAACGAATTTTGTTTTGTCTGTCTGCAGAGTCAAATTTCCAATACCGAAGAAAAAAGCTGCACATTCTTTTTTTTTTTTCTTTGCTGATGTTCCAGGAACACATACACTTCTAGACTTGCACAAGTCCTTGGTGCAGGTCCCTATTTTCCCATCCCATGGTCCCACCCAGAAGTGCAATCCATTTTCCCCGCCTCAAAGTTAACTGTACAATATTGTGCCAACTACACGGTGTTTTTAAATAGGTCCTTTGGTTATCATTATTTTTTTTAACTAGTCGACACTACCCTCGTGCCGGTTTCAACAGTGGCAGCTATTGAAAAATTGCATTGAGTCCTAGTCAGTTCTAATCCCATCATCATTGTGATAAGAGTGGGAAGTGGTCTTCTATGAATGCATCGCTAGACACTGGCCAGTGAAGCGAGACAAAGCTGAGCATCTCCCTCTGGCTGCCGACACCAGGGACTTGTTAAACTTGCACAAGCCCACTCTGGACTACCATCAATTCGATGGGAGTGACGTCACAACATTCGGGGTTTCGCGGCATTTGAGAATTCAAATCAGTGCCACACCTTCTTTTTTAATTTTTGCATTAATGCAAAATGATCCACGCCATGATTTAAGTTTTGTTGAATGAGACTTCTACATTTCTATGTTTTTTTTTCCTCAATTTAAACAAACACCCTACACCCTAACAAAGGGAATGTATCGATATCAATCACGAATTGATCTAAGTGGTCAAACCTGTGTGAATACGATTGCATGGGTACCGGTCCAGGCATTTTTTGTGGTTAGCATCATGAACGATGGCTCTTCTTTATTTTTTTATGAAGATCGGTGGTGTGTTATAATTGTCATTAAATTATAGTGGCAGAGCTTGTTGTTGCAGTAAATAGTCCATAAACATACTTTATTGCAGTTACTGACAAACTGCAGAAGATTCACAGCAGCATTAAACAAATGGCTATTATTTCTTAGTTCTGATATCAGCTAAGACAAATCTAAGTTTTCTGAGCAGACCTTTTGTATGCTATTATATTGTAACACAGGTGGTCACGCAGCGATTCGGTGGAAATGCTGTCTGCTTCACAGAAACAGAACCCATCCGCTTGCACTGACAGTCTGTGCAGACTATGGCTGTGAGGCACATTGTCCAGAATCTTTAACTCTGGCGAAATAACATTTTTGTGCCTCATTCTTTCTGTAACAGAGGAATAGAGACCCGTGGGCAATTTTTGTGTATTTGTAGTGTCTCGACAAGTCATTGGTTTGCACGTCATTCTTTTCCAAATTGTAGTTTGATTGTGTTTTTACATTTAGAGATACACCATTCCCGTTTATTCCCCCTCTGCCTATTCCCTGACTTTTCTGTTGCCTTTCTTTGCAAGTTTATAAGATACATCATCATCTGGCATCTCTGTGCAATAAGACGAACTACCAATTTGATTCAATGTGTTCCCGCATTAGCTTTGAGCTGAATTAAATGATGGTATATGGTGTATACTCCACGCACGGTGCTTTCCAGGCAATCCTGCATCTGATTCAAGGATATAAGTCGTGATATAAGACTCTTGCAAGGCCTTTATGAGAGTTTCATCATCAAGGTTGAGGTCTGACTGGAGGTCGTCTTCATTTGCATTTATTTTCTGGAAGAGATTATAAATTGTGGTAACTGTCAAATCAGAACCTGAAATCTAGAAATTCAAATCAATACATGGGACATGTTTGTGACAAAAGGTATGTAACACTCGTGGTTGTCAGAAAAATACTTTTACAGCAGGGGTATTACAATTGATATAAATAAAATATAAACGTGTAAACATACTAATTTTTCACAGTGCTATTTTGCTTAAATTATACAGCTACAAGTATTGGAATGCGACTTGAAACTTCATGGAAAATCGAATATAATTTAATCTGTTTACACGATCTTGTGAATTCATGAAAAATAATATTTGCAAAAAGCGTAAATTGGTTTAAACTTAGTTTATTTCTTGCAGGAAAAAAAAAACGATTGGGGAGCAGGCAACGCCCCGATGAACCCCTCTCTTCAGAAACGCCTTAGCTGTCAAATTCACAAATTCATGTATGCATACAATTTACCAAATTTACATACAATAATGTAGATGGAAAATTATGCACGTATTTTAAAATAAAACACGATCGCATATGTGCGAAAACTGTTTGCATGAGAAAATATTTATAACCGAAATATGAAATTCCTTTAGTTGTTTCTTTGTTTCGTTCTTCAGTGTACACCATAAAGTATTTGTGTGCATAACTGTCAGCTCTCCGATGTAAATTACAGCAGTTCGAAACTAAAAAGGAAAACTATAGCAAAAAACATAGAGAGAAAATAAAGGTACTGCAAAGAAATTACAGACAACTATATGATTTCGTCAAAAAGCACCTATTAATGTTCTCCAATACAATTCTGCAGCAAAAGTTTAAAGCGCCCATAGTTATATTGGGAATTTTTAAAGTGATTAATATTTGGATCTTTGCAATGTGGGAAGATATGGCGTTAAATACCCCATAATCACGGCGCGATGTGAAACGACTTGTGGACATACAAAATAGCATGCGATGAAATTAGGCGACACCAAATTAATCAGTGGATCACGGAAACCTTTAGAGAGATGCTTTCGTGAAGTGGAAATATCTATTGAAACTTGTCAATGTTGCGGATCTAGGTGGCAATGAAATGTGTCACCACTTAAACATTTAAAAGACAATGCATTTTTGTTTCAGTCACCTTTTGTGTTCCCCGTTTTACAACTTATCTGTTTCCATTATCTCTAATATTCGAATCTTCCAAATAAAATGGATTCTTAAAATTTCTTTCATATTTAGTTTTAAAACAGAGAGTTCCCTTCGTTTTCTTTCTTACAGATAGGATACATGAATGGTGGTTAAATTAGATAAAAAATGGTGAACTGTTTATTTTGTTTTCAGTTTCCAAAATTGTGGGCTGGTGGGTCCACAAAACAAGAAACGAATACTCTGTGGCCTTACTTGTTAGTAGCGCAAATTTAGGCACAATCTAACAAACAACACTCAATTGTTGCGTTCACGTACCATGCAATTTGTTTGTAAACAAAGGGTAATAACTGCAGTTATTAATGACAGTAGTATATTTTTGTTTTTTTGGAGAGTCTACAATATTTTTCGTTAATACAGGTTCGGTTGTCCATGTCGAACTGCATTACAGGCTGATGTGCTTCCTCAATAGTAACCCACCGAAAGGTCAAATATATACATTACAAACACTTTTTCTAACGTAAGCCCTTTTGCGTGTATGACACTAACCCTTCACAATTTTTATCATTGATATGTAAAATTTTAAAACTTCAAAACATACACATACATACACAGATTGAAAATGGAATAGGAGAATGGTGGTTAAAGTGGAGAAACTAGATGTCCCTTCTCACTGGGTGATAATCCTATTTCATCTCAAATTATTGGCTTGATGCATATCTACAAATCATGGGTAGATACTATGACAAGGTTGAAAGAAATCCATGCAAAACTCTGGGAGCAGTTTCACACGAAAGATTGTATCCACAGATCGATGGAGACACAGTATACCCCATAGACTTTGCTTACAGGGGGCGTAATGAAAATAATACAAAGGATAATAACTATACGGGATGAATAAAACATAAAAATGAGCCATTAGATAAGCCCTTAATTGTAGACACTTACAATTCTTAGTAAATTACATGCCTTTCTCTTATAACTAAAAGTCGCTCCTTTATGCATTTATACATAAGGGGATGTGTGCCAACTTGTGATTATGTAAAGGTATGAGATAAATGGTTATTCTTTCGAAAAAATGGTTATATTGTATTTTAACTCTTTCAATGTGAACTGCGACCTAAGTCGAACTACGAAAAAAAATTAAAAACTTCCCTGAATAAGGGCGCTAGATTCTTTTTTTCTTCTTTCATGCAAGTAGCAGAATGCGTGTATTAGCATAAAATATAGTAGTGTAGGTCTACAGCATTCCCCTGAGCGCTTTGTGTGCACAGCATCCAAAGCGAACCAAGGAAAACTATTGACTCAGTCCAAAATATGGCAATGGACGGGTTAAGCTCTGCATTGGATTTCTGTCCCGTGCAATTTGAATTCCAGTTACTCAGGTAACTTTGTCCTGTATATTCCATCAATATTATGTGCAATGTTTAATAATCAGTTACACGACAGAGAAACTGCATGTCGGGTAATAAATATTCAGGAATGTTCATTGACAACACCTGTCTGAGCCTGGTAGCATGTGAAAGTCCATTTTTTTAAGGCAAACACGAGGATTTTTTTTTTTTTTAGTTTGCAGACATGAGGAAGTCCATTTTCATGTCAAACAAGAATGGTTGGATATGGCAATTTACAATGCGCACGCTGTTCTATATCGGAGGTGGCCCAAAGAAAAATAGAGTACAATCTGCCACTCGTGTATATGTAGGAGAGCTACAACAAGATACATGTATTTACAATACACTAATAAAATCCTCCTACAAGGTCAAAACTTGAAAGGGATGATAAATCCGTCCACCATAAATGTACAATCAACCATCCAGGACGCGACAAAGATAATTTGTTCATTTCTTACATTTGCATATTGATCAAAAGAGATGACCACTTTACCGGAGCTCGGTAGACTAGTGAGACTAAATATAACAATAATGTTTGCTTTGAGGGCATTGGAATCATTCTAGGCCGGCAGTTTTCCATTTGAGGCCCGACAGTGGTCATTGGCGCCCGAAGCAAATGGTGCAATTGACCACTGTCGGGCTGCAAATGGAATAACAAGGACAGTGCAATGACCCCTAGTGACATAAAAACAAAAACAAAAACAAAAAAAAAAACAAAAAAACCCCCCAAACATTACTACTATTATTCTTCATTTGGAAAATTCTAAATGCCAATTATCAGTTGTTAGGTTAAAATAAACTGGTTCCCATGGCATCATGCCAATTTTGCCCTACAAAATGAGCGAAGCTGTCATTTGTAGCCAACAAATTTCATTTGAAGCCCACAACCTTACCATTAATGCCCTCTGTTATGGTGCTTATGTGTGGGTAATCCCTTATAAGTGAATAATAATCGATTTCTTTGTGTGTGGCTCGTTTTCCATACAGCTCACTGTTTTTGCATCACGTTTTTCACCTACATTTAGTTTGGATCAAATTGTTTCCACACATCCCACCCAGACCACGGGGCCAGATCAATGCTTGGGCAATGAACAGATTACTGATCATAAGGAACCATGCATTAACATAATTTGTATTGTTAAAGTAATCAATTTTACAACTGTTAGGTATCAACGCCTATTTTCAAGTGTAAATACAGTCAGGATATGTCGTGCCCATTTCCAGCTATAGCCACAATATACAGCGAGGCACTAATAACTGTAGAGGGCTGCCCATGGGAAACCCACTACATCAAGCAACCATTATCTCGACATGTAGTGGGGCACAGCATACCCACTGCCGGTAACGAGTCATACCCGGCTACCCACGGGCAACACATAACACGAGGCAAGCATGATGTGACATGCCCCTATAACAGCAGCTGGCCACTACCTCATTTGACTGGTAAAATGCCCATTGAGCTGCCCATGGTCCACTCACTACCCAATGTGGTTAGTCATTGGGGACCTGATTGATTCTTTTTTCTATGTGTATGCTTCCTGGAAAGTAAACTGAGCCACAGCAACAGATCCACACACGATCAAAGAAGGACATATATATTTCCCTTATAGCTGGTGGTAATACTGGCATAAATTCATTAGTGGACACATTTATTTTTCGGCTCTCCAAGATCGACTTCTCTGCAGGCAAGAAATTTGCGCATTTTAAACACATGTATAGAAAAATTGGCATTTTTGATTTTCAGGCAAGACAAATTGCCCATCCCCCACATAGTCCTGGCAGGTCCTTCGACATTTGCCACAGCAACAAAAGAACACCAGCAGTCCCTGATGCTAAAGACTACCTGTATTTGTATTCATTGTTTCCCTTACATGTAGTTCAGTAGACCACCCCTATGATATAAAAAATTGGAAGGGCATCCTGTGGTTGTGAACGAGTTTCCCAGTCACGGCCTCCATATCCCAGTATCGTGATATGTGGATTTGCATACTTCCCCCAATATGTTTTATGTACTCAGTTTAGTGACGGCGGTGCATATTGAAAATGGAATAGGAGAATGGTGGTTAAAGTGGAGAAACTAGATGTCCCTTCTCACTGGGTGATAATCCTATTTCATCTCAAATTATTGGCTTGATGCATATCTACAAATCATGGGTAGATACTATGACAAGGTTGAAAGAAATCCATGCAAAACTCTGGGAGCAGTTTCACACGAAAGATTGTATCCACAGATCGATGGAGACACAGTATACCCCATAGACTTTGCTTACAGGGGGCGTAATGAAAATAATACAAAGGATAATAACTATACGGGATGAATAAAACATAAAAATGAGCCATTAGATAAGCCCTTAATTGTAGACACTTACAATTCTTAGTAAATTACATGCCTTTCTCTTATAACTAAAAGTCGCTCCTTTATGCATTTATACATAAGGGGATGTGTGCCAACTTGTGATTATGTAAAGGTATGAGATAAATGGTTATTCTTTCGAAAAAATGGTTATATTGTATTTTAACTCTTTCAATGTGAACTGCGACCTAAGTCGAACTACGAAAAAAAATTAAAAACTTCCCTGAATAAGGGCGCTAGATTCTTTTTTTCTTCTTTCATGCAAGTAGCAGAATGCGTGTATTAGCATAAAATATAGTAGTGTAGGTCTACAGCATTCCCCTGAGCGCTTTGTGTGCACAGCATCCAAAGCGAACCAAGGAAAACTATTGACTCAGTCCAAAATATGGCAATGGACGGGTTAAGCTCTGCATTGGATTTCTGTCCCGTGCAATTTGAATTCCAGTTACTCAGGTAACTTTGTCCTGTATATTCCATCAATATTATGTGCAATGTTTAATAATCAGTTACACGACAGAGAAACTGCATGTCGGGTAATAAATATTCAGGAATGTTCATTGACAACACCTGTCTGAGCCTGGTAGCATGTGAAAGTCCATTTTTTTAAGGCAAACACGAGGATTTTTTTTTTTTTTAGTTTGCAGACATGAGGAAGTCCATTTTCATGTCAAACAAGAATGGTTGGATATGGCAATTTACAATGCGCACGCTGTTCTATATCGGAGGTGGCCCAAAGAAAAATAGAGTACAATCTGCCACTCGTGTATATGTAGGAGAGCTACAACAAGATACATGTATTTACAATACACTAATAAAATCCTCCTACAAGGTCAAAACTTGAAAGGGATGATAAATCCGTCCACCATAAATGTACAATCAACCATCCAGGACGCGACAAAGATAATTTGTTCATTTCTTACATTTGCATATTGATCAAAAGAGATGACCACTTTACCGGAGCTCGGTAGACTAGTGAGACTAAATATAACAATAATGTTTGCTTTGAGGGCATTGGAATCATTCTAGGCCGGCAGTTTTCCATTTGAGGCCCGACAGTGGTCATTGGCGCCCGAAGCGAATGGTGCAATTGACCACTGTCGGGCTGCAAATGGAATAACAAGGACAGTGCAATGACCCCTAGTGACATAAAAACAAAAAACAAAAAAAAAACAAAAAAAACCCCCAAACATTACTACTATTATTCTTCATTTGGAAAATTCTAAATGCCAATTATCAGTTGTTAGGTTAAAATAAACTGGTTCCCATGGCATCATGCCAATTTTGCCCTACAAAATGAGCGAAGCTGTCATTTGTAGCCAACAAATTTCATTTAGAAGCCCACAACCTTACCATTAATGCCCTCTGTTATGGTGCTTATGTGTGGGTAATCCCTTTTAAGTGAATAATAATCGATTTCTTTGTGTGTGGCTCGTTTTCCATACAGCTCACTGTTTTTGCATCACGTTTTTCACCTACATTTAGTTTGGATCAAATTGTTTCCACACATCCCACCCAGACCACGGGCCAGATCAATGCTTGGGCAATGAACAGATTACTGATCATAAGGAACCATGCATTAACATAATTTGTATTGTTAAAGTAATCAATTTTACAACTGTTAGGTATCAACGCCTATTTTCAAGTGTAAATACAGTCAGGATATGTCGTGCCCATTTCCAGCTATAGCCACAATATACAGCGAGGCACTAATAACTGTAGAGGGCTGCCCATGGGAAACCCACTACATCAGGCAACCATTATCTCGACATGTAGTGGGGCACAGCATACCCACTGCCGGTAACGAGTCATACCCGGCTACCCACGGGCAACACATAACACGAGGCAAGCATGATGTGACATGCCCCTATAACAGCAGCTGGCCACTACCTCATTTGACTGGTAAAATGCCCATTGAGCTGCCCATGGTCCACTCACTACCCACTGTGGTTAGTCATTGGGGACCTGATTGATTCTTTTTTCTATGTGTATGCTTCCTGGAAAGTAAACTGAGCCACAGCAACAGATCCACACACGATCAAAGAAGGACATATATATTTCCCTTATAGCTGGTGGTAATACTGGCATAAATTCATTAGTGGACACATTTATTTTTCGGCTCTCCAAGATCGACTTCTCTGCAGGCAAGAAATTTGCGCATTTTAAACACATGTATAGAAAAATTGGCATTTTTGATTTTCAGGCAAGACAAATTGCCCATCCCCCCACATAGTCCTGGCAGGTCCTTCGACATTTGCCCCAGCAACAAAAGAACACCAGCAGTCCCTGATGCTAAAGACTACCTGTATTTGTATTCATTGTTTCCCTTACATGTAGTTCAGTAGACCACCCCTATGATATAAAAAATTGGAAGGGCATCCTGTGGTTGTGAACGAGTTTCCCAGTCACGGCCTCCATATCCCAGTATCGTGATATGTGGATTTGCATACTTCCCCCAATATGTTTTATGTACTCAGTTTAGTGACGGCGGTGCATATCAACAGCGGGAAACTGACTTTGAACCAAGAAAAGGTCAAAACAATACTGTGCGAATATTTGGCTTGGGCATGAATTAGGCCCACCTCAACCCAGGTTTTGCATTTGGCAAACACATAACCACACTTACGGATAAAATTAATTGGCTTGCCATCAACGCTGTGGGGTCATCATTAATAATTATCTACCGCTAATCCTGCAGCGTTAATGGGCTGCTCAAAAACTTGATTTCCTTTATGCCTGTGAAGTAAGGAGTGGTTTTATTTCTCACGGCATTAACTAGCAAACTTAAACGTATCAGTTCTACTTCCACATCACGAAATTTGAAAAAAAAAAAAAAAAATCTTCTGCTCACCTACCCTGTTATTTCCAATTGGCATCCATATTCCATGTACTAGACCATACAGGAACAAAACTGGATACTGACACAGGTCTTAGTTTGAAAATGGCGGTAGACAAGGGTGGCGGGAGATGTTTGGTGTGAGTGAATCCACTTGCGCAATTCACAATCCCGGCACTGTGGCAGTGCATGTATTGTCTAGCAAACGTGAACATATGTCAAGAGATCTATCGTTTGTTCTAAAAAATAAAAAAACACACACACACATGAATTTACATGTTTATTTTTCTGCAAACTTTCTTTTAATTTTAAACTAGGAAAAGCATATATACCAAGACTAGGTCTACCCTAAATAGGTGTGATTTTTGTCCTCCACTGAACAAGGTCAACTGCTTTGTCCCTACTCTCGATTTCTGGTGTGTGCTGAGCCATTTAAACTTCAAAAATTATATGAAAAATAATGCGTGTTGGATAAATGAGTTGTATATTCTAGCATACTTTACAGAGGGGCACAATCTTGTGCACGTGAAGATGTCATACAGAGACTAGATATTCTTTATGTGAACGTTTCTGTCAAAAATTGCTGATTAGGGGGTGTTTTGTGCTCTCCATTTTTCATTAAGGTCTTAACAAAATATATACGAATATCATTACAATAAGGCACCGTTTCAAACCTGAAACTAACGTTTAAGGATAAGAAACTATTTGCGATGCCGTAAAGGGTCACCAAATACAGTACTTTAAAAGAATAATTACAAAACACAAATACTGGAAAAGAAAAACAATGGATGACAAGAAAGCACTATATGAATATCCATTGACAATATTTATCCCTGCTAAAAGGATATGCTCAGGCATAGCAGATTTTCATTATGCAATTGCTATAAGTTATAACCGCCATGAGGACATATTGTATGCAATAATCCTATGCTCCTTGCAATAAAACATGTACTCTTGGTGGGTAGGAAAGGCATGTCTTATTGAAATAAAAGAAGAGATGGAAAAACCTGATTTGAACTTTGGATTGAGTATTTGGTGTAAGTGCTGTCAGCAGCTGCACAAGGGAGAAACTTACTGTCTTTCACTCTGGCCAATACATTTGTAATTTCTCGCTGGCTTGATATGCTGCCCCCTGTGGGTATATAACTTTAAAATTGCATAAAACCCGTAATTTGATTCTTGCAGTACACTGGAGTTATTGTTCTTTAAAATTATAGTCCTCTAGCATTTGGGGCTGCCAGTCAGGACCCAACTCTTCATGGGAATATACTAAGGAGCCACAATGCAAATCCATGGAATAAAGTCAAGCTATGTATTGCCCATCAGTACTGTTCATTCATTATTCAATTTATGTTTGATCTCGAAGTTTAAGGAATCTGTATGGGGCTGTCGATTACTGCCCTCTGGTGGCCAGTAAGTGAAATGGAAGGTTCTTGTGATGATTTAATCCCTGTATGTGTGTTGCGAGGATTCGATGGTGAAACTTTTTTTGGCATTATGTGTGATCCATGTGCAATCATAGGGCGGTTGCAGGAAATTTAAGGCAACCACTGTGGTGATTCATATGTTCATAACTGGTCTAATCATAATAATTACCTCCCAACCCCTCCCCCCACCCCCGCAAAAGAAAACCAGCTAGTTTCTTTGAGTTGGTAGTAACACCAAAAGCGCTAAGGTGGTACATTGGGATTTTGTTTGTTTCATCGTCTTGCAACTTCAAAAAAGCCCATGATGTCATTCAGGATGTTAACAGCCATGCCATGAGAACCATTATGGACTTTCCTTTTGTTAATGTTGGTGTTTTCTTTATTTTCAGGAGTACAATATTTTCAAATGTTTAGTATTTAGTTTGCAAAACGTTTAGGGATATGATTGACGAGTTTGATTCAAGAATTGGGGATTTAATTTGAAAATGGCTGACCTTACAATAGATGGGTAAAATAAACAGTGAACGGCAGCAAATATATTTATTTACTGATATTGATGTTGTTAATGTTTGCATTAAGCGTTATTATTTAGTTTGGCACATAAACAGTTTGTATAAATTGTGGTAAATATATTTTTAATTCCTGCTATAAATAAAAGACTATATAATTATTTTCCCCGTCCCTTCATACTTCCTGTTGTGTCATACTGATTTGGTAGTGGGTACATGGAATACTCAAATTACTTTACTGATTTTGTACACATTAACTTGCAATTTGTAGTATGAATTTTGATACTGATTGGTACATTTCAAAGGAAATTGCGCATTGATTGGTTACTGCTCGCCAAGTACAGAGGAAGTGCGCCATGTTTCAAGGATAGAAGGTCACAGTGAACGGTTAAAGCCTGTTTAGTGTAATTTTTATAGCTGATTAACAGGCTAGATATTGGGTGTATCAGTTTTGGTCTTTGGTTAGAGATCACTGCTAGTAGGAATATAAATGGCTGGTTGCATATATACATTGTGTCATATTATGTTTTAAATTTCGGTTTTTTAAACTCACTGGAGCAGTGCTTGCCTTAGTATTGGTGATATAGTGTATAGATATGTTTCTGACACTTGACTGTTGACGTCTTGATATGACAGTATTGTGTGTTGTGTTTTGGTCTTGCACATGTTTTCAAAAAAAAACAAAAAACCCTTGATTTACCTACTGATTGCCACTTCACAGAGTACATGTGGGTGATATGTTATTTCCAGCTGTAGTACATTGACATTGGTTGCCAATACCTTGAGGTCAGGGATGACCATAGTTAGATTACCCTTTTTGTATGATTTAACTGCATTTACTTTGCTGCTGGTAGGTCTTGTGTATTACAAGTCAGCTGGTACTCACACAGTGTGATATTACTTTCACACTCACAGATGAACTAGCACTTGAGCAATAATTGTGTGTTTCTCAAGCGTGACATTTTTAAATGGGACAGTTCCGCATTCATGATAAGTTTTCTTTTCAACAGATGGCGATACGATTATCTGTCATGCTGGGAAGTTGACAACGCAGCCCAGCCGCCAGTTGCTGTGCAGGAAGCTAAAAAAGAAATTCGAATCTGGCCTTGTGTTAAATTTTCTTCGTCAAGATTCCTTAATTTTCATTTTCTTGCATATAATGTGAAAGACTGTTGTTCTTAGAATCATGTGACTATTTTATCGGATCTGTACATAGACAGTTAGACTCAAGGGCAGTTTTCAGTGATGGTGATACGGCAGCGAAAAAAAGCCCAAGTTAAGTTGTATGAGTCGCAGATGAGGGTTCTGTCATTCTTCAGAATCTTGTAGATATGGATTACTTTTTGTTATATCTTATAAAAAATGCTGGCATGACAAAACTTCTCCTGGTCCTTATAGAGAGGATTCTTTTACTATTTTCTGTATGTTTATGGGAATATGTTTGATTTTACAGTGCAGCTCCAAGACTGGCGACAAACGAGAAACGCCATATCGTTTACAGTTTGTAAGTGGTTGCACAACCCTAATCGCTGTATTTGAAACAACGATCCTCCCCAATACTGTCATCACGAGTACAGAATGTTATTTTATTATTGACAAGTCCTGCCACCTAATTTGCTTGATTTAGAAATGATGTAAATACTCTGAGTGTCAAGTGATAAGCAACAAATAACAGGTGAAGTCAGCACACCGTACATGTGACCTATTTTCGGAACAAGTGCATGTTGCGAGTATGAAGCACAGAAACTTTCTACGGTTTCCGCCAGAGTATCCAATCTCGGTGGTACCTTTGCTTACCTGCCTTTTAACCATAAAATTTTATCAAACAAGAAAACCTGTAGCATATATTGTCTAAAGTTCATTGTCATATTGCGAGACCACAAGCTTGTGTTAATTATCTCATGTAGATTTGAGGCCCATTTTAAAACATTCTTCTCTCTCTCTCTCTCTCTCTCTCTCTCTCTCTCTCTCTCTCTTGCTATTTTTCTAAGTTTTTGTTTTTTGTTTTGTTATTTTCTGACTTTTGTTTTTGTTTTGTTTTTTAATCACAACATTATGTCGGATGCTGAAAGTTGACATAAGACTATGCTTCACTTGTGCAAAGAAAAGCTTGAGAAACATCTAAGAAATAGGAGGGGGCTCAAAACAGGATCAAGTAAGTTCAGGATGGGGTACAGTGAAATACTTTGAAAAGTACGCAGTGAAACAGTTGTGGGGTACAGTGAAACAGAATGGGGGCACAGTGGAACAGTATTTCACTGTGTCCCAATGATATAAATCATTCAAAACAAAAACTTTATTCTTATTAATGTATGTATTTATTCAAATATCCATTACCTGTGCACATATTCACAATACATTTATGTTGATTTTGTTCGAATTGAATAACTTTTTCTTCATTTGGTTATGTAGTATGGATAGATGACTTTATATTTTCATGGTCCTAGTATTATTCGTAACGGAATATGTCCGGTTGGTTTAAACATATTTCATTGATGCAATGGGAAACCAGGCTTGTATACAAATTCCTCTCGCGAAAAAAAAGTAGAATACAGAGCACGGGTATGTCTTGTTAACAGCAGTGATAATGATCTTAAACAAAGGTGACTTTAATATCATTCTGACGCTCACAGGACTACTTTAATTTGCACAGGAATATAACGTCAACTGGGATCATGACTGATACAGTCCACCCTTTCTCATTTTATAGGATCCAATTTTATTTGTAAAATTAAACTTAATTGTTCCCTCTGCCCATTATAAGTCTAACCGACAGTAACCATGGTACAACGTGAAAAAAGTCAGTTGCTTGATACCTACATCGATTTCGATTCTTATCATTATAGAATGAAGCAATACCGAAACAAATGTGAGCCGTGTGTGCATTTATTTCTTGGAAAGGCGTCACTGGTTTCAAGAAGCAGATCACTTCAACCTTGCTCAAGATGGCCAACTTTGTAAATCGTTTTTGCCTCATCACCTGGCAAATTTCAATGAATGATTTCCCGACAGTCACACTCTGGAAGCACTAGAGGCCTTTAGTCCAGGAGCTATGTCGGGGGAAAATGGTAACATAACCCTCTCAGTATTCATTTGCTTAAAAATGTTATCCCAGCTAGAGGAATGCCTAAGGATTATTTTTAGGTCTGTCGTACAAACAAATCGTGGTATCACTAAAAATACGGTACCTTGAATGTAGCACTAAGCTTTGCATTTTTACCAAATGTTGCATATCATTATATGGGTGTATCCTATTATACAAACCATGGAGAGATTAAGTGACGGTAACGTGCAAATTTGGTACCCATATATATCCTGCAACTTTCTAACTATACAAGAGGTTTGAATCAAAGCTGAAAGTGAAATTCTACGTTCAAAATAAAATACTCTAGCCTTCCATTTGAACCGTTTCAGATTTTAACCTTTTATCACACAAGTATAGACATTATTATTCCAAACAACCCATGGGCACTTGAATAAACAGTGTTGGAGTTTATTTAATACACTCTTTAGTACACAGGACTTAATTTTGTAAGATATAAATTTGCACTAGACTAAGGTTAAACATGTAATTTAGGTCAATCTGGATATGTTTAGGTTGCATTAACAGTCAAATGAGCTAAACGGATCTGTGTTAAGTACGTGCATCACTTTTGATTCATGCCTGTCAATTATGTATTTTCATGCTGGTGCAATTCCTTTAAACGTTGGGACCATAAAATTGTGATGTATATATTTGTTTTATATTTCCCTATGCGACCAACATATTACTGCTGCACAGGTAGACTAACAATACATATTACAAGTACTCCAGTTCATGTGAATAGTGCATTATGTGTTCCATGCAGGACACAACCCCCTTGCTGATGTTCTTCAAAATGTCAGCCCGCACCATGTTTAAAATCCTTTGTTCCTTTAGCTGTATCATCCAGGCTAAGATTTTGAAACTGCAATGATTCTATAAACGAAGATATTGCCAATGAAAAAGAAATTGACTTTACACAATTTTAAGGACTGCATTTCATCTCATCTTCCATGATTACATGAGGATCACATTCTTTCAAGTTGTGGATATGCACTGGATTTATGAATATGGAGTCGGAATTTTCCATGTGGTCGTGTGCATCATCATCATCTTCCATTACTTATACTTTTACCTTTAAACTCACCATCCAACCTATCTATTCTCTTCATACATTTGACGTAGGCAGACGTGTATAAACCATATATCAAGGTCTGTGTGCTGCACCGCAATACTGCACTCAAATGGCTATGATCTCACCCTTTGCAGACTGTGCATATATTGGTTTGCACAAGAGTGAAGACTAACATGTTTTCGTCATACACAGTCATCGTCATAGGAGCAGGGTTTTTTTTTCCAGCATATTGACAACTATACATATTTCCAGTTCAAGTTGGTCCAAAATATTCATGGCAACACTCCCCCCCCCCCCCCGGCAATGTCTGTAATTTTGACTGAAAATTAAATGCCTGCAAATTCCTGTTCTTCTTGATTGCCAACATACTTGCTCACCCTCTCTGCATGGCTGAATGTTGGGTGCAAAGCCAGTAAATTCGCCCACGTGAATCATTTTAATACCGATTTTTTCACACTTACAATTGAATTGGTATGGGCATTACTTTTGGGGATGAGAAAATATAATGAGCACCGGACGGATTTGGTATGAACATCCACTATGCGGTGAGATTATATTATTCAAAAATTGGTGAACACAATTGGCAAATCAAAGAGCCCAAAGTTATAAACAAATCGTGTTAACTGGTAATACGATCAGTCCAACCCAGTCGGTAGTTTCAGACACCCAGCTCCACACGTGATAAGACCTTTATAGGTGTGTAATGGTGTGTCAATAAAAGTGTACCTCACATCGCCACTGATAAAACAGAATTATGTTCACAGACAAAACAAACAGCATTTCACTAAAAAGGACAGTCAAAGCGTTGGTACAGTTCCAGTGAAAGCAGGCTGGTAGGCAATGGAAGCAAAGTCTAGCACACCATCAAGTCCATGACCATGCACTGTTTGATTGGCAACACAAACATAAATTTGGAAATGAATTGAATTTGCTAAACTTGTTCATGATCAGGATATAATTAAATGATGCATTCTCTCCCATCACTTTCAGCTTTCACCATATCTTGCTGCAGACAGGCAAGCTCACAGCCTGACTCAACATAAACATATGTGCCACATCATTCCTGCCTGCATATCTCATTTCAATTTCTAATATATTAGACTAAAACCTGATCATCAAACATAGATCTACCGTTACAAGTATTATAATCTGATAGAAAATATGGCCACTTTTGACTGCTGCTTTTGGGAGATGACTTTTCACAGGCCTGTTGTAAGAGGGATACTACTGTGTTCCCGTCGGGAATTGGCCATACGGTTGGTCAACACTACCAGCATTTGCACAGACCTGCAGCCTTACAGGGGCAGGCAGCCTAATAAATTCACGGACTCCTGGGTGTGTTGCTGTTACATTCAAATATGTTGGATTGTAAAGAAAATGTTTTGAGGTTGGCCCGGAGGCAAGTGTGCATGCAGTAGTTTTTTTGGTTTTTTTGTTTGTTTGTTGTTTGTTTTTTTGTTAAACAGACTTTTCCTTGTTTCTGAAAGAACCATCCTTCGAGCCCATAGTCTATCAGGTTGCATACAAAGTTCATACAGTCAGCATTTGCAATTCTAATGTATCTCTCGCTCATCGATGAATTGATTGGGCAGCTGTATGCTAGGTTTAAAAAAGGACAAGGTTTCATTAGTTTTGCTCTTTTGCTTATTTCCATTTCGCTCGTTCGCATGTTTGAGATAGACATTTCTTTGTCTTAGTATCCTAGCCCCCACGCAGATGCATTTTATGTCCCCTCAAACGAATTTAATAACGCACTATGAACTGTTAAACACCCTCTGACTTTCTCCAATTATATTTGCATGGTAAAGACTGTAATATATGGTATATAAGTTAGATAGGAAATGTTCCAAAGTTTGTTCTGAGGATTTGTTGCACGTCGGTGTGGTAGAATGGAAACCCGAGTCAGAAAGTTTTTTTCCCGCTTTTGCTGGTTCACAAAATGCCTGGTGTGATAAACTTCGAGCCATGAGCTGAACATTTCATGTCATTAAGTAGGTTTGCTTTTTTATGTTCTAATGGGCCGTTACAGATTCCAGTTATGTAAAAAATAAAGGTGTCTGTAAGTAATGATATAAAATGCGCATCTTTAGCTTAGAAAACAACATATACACAAAAATTTGAATATGGTGGCTTAAAATTACGGTAAATAAAAATGAAATACACACATTAGGGTTTTTTGCCTATATGTATCGTCAGCAACAGGTATTAGAGGGTTTGTTAGCATCTCTATCTAAGCACATACACTATTATGTCACATTCCTATAAACGGGCTCTAATAAAACAATAACTCAACTGGCAATTTGTATGACAAGAACATAATAGACATCAATGGAAATGTGTATGCATGATAGTATCAATATCTTGCAAGGGTAAAATTCAAACAGATTCCTGATGCAAGATGTATTCTTTTGAAGAATTGTTATCTCTTCGGCGATGCACGACTTGAAGCATCATGCCCAGGAGTGTTCCAAAGGACAAAATGCGCTCACTGGAGTCATTGGTGGAAGAAGTAGTTTCTGAAGCAAAGCATAGTGCCGGCACTGGATCCTGTCAAGCAAAGATTCGTAACATGAGAAACACACACACACACACACAACAATAGAGTGGCAAAAAAAGCAAGATTACTTGCTTCACCTCTGACGAATAGCTACCAAGACTTGAGTACCGCGAAATTTACAGGACAGCGCTTTCTTAGTTTATTTTGTGTGCCACTGAGTACAAACTACTTTACATTTAATCCCTGTGCCACATGCACTTTGCATCTGGCGCGGGGATTAAAATGATCTTGGAAGAGAGCACCCGAAATAAGGAAACAAAATTCTCTGTGGAGTCCGAAATTTTAAGTCTAGTCCAACTGCAATTGTTTTTAAGTAAGCGTGCTGTTTGTGTGTTACAAGCTTGAAAAGCGTCAGACAAAAACTTCTTGTCAGTTACAACGCATATTGAGTTGATCATGAATGCATATGTCTGAATAGGGAATGCATTTCCAGAAAACACATGCACACGATGTGTTAAAGAGAGCCAAAATAACACCCTTCTTGCTTGGATCTATTTCAAAGGAGGTAAGGTAAGCAAAGATCCTCCCGCGCCACTCAACTAAATAAATTATCGATGGAAAGTAGCTTGTGTGCAAGCATGGTGCATTGAGTAAAAACACTCATGTTTTCAGGTCGCCATAAGCAGTCGCCTAACTTAGTATTCCCGAAGTGTCTGCGTATCATGTGAGCGGTTGAGGAAAAACGAATCCTGATGTGTAACTATCTCTGAAAGAAAAAGGGTTTGGAAACACTAATTTTGATTCTATTTTGGTTGTATGCACAACATTTCACATGATATAATACATACAAATGAACCACCCCGGAAGCTATTGTAATGCATGGTCTTTCCATTTTACCTTCCTTTTCTAACTTACGGGCCATGTCATTGCCATTAATATGTTCAATAATTAAATTTAACCGTCATGATTAAGTCACTGATCTTCTCTCTGCACTCAGAATGGAGACACAGTTTGCTTCAAAATCACATTGTAGCTAGATTTCGTACCTTGGTATCATACACCAGCAAAATATTGTCAGCACAAAGCAGTGGATAGAGCTCTAGTTGTTGCAGTCTACACACAGATACACTTATGTTCCTCATAATCAAGGCAACATCTCTACTTGAAAACTGTTCCAGCCTCATATATTCCCGAAGTGTCTGCGTACCATGTGAGCGGTTGAGGAAAAAAAAATCCTGATGTGTAACTATCTCTGAAAGAAAAAGGGTTTGTAAACGCTAATTTTGATTCTATTTTCGTTGTATGCTCAATATTTTATACGATATAATACATACAAATGAACCGCCCTGGAAGCTTTTGTAATGCATGGTCTTTCGATTTTACCTTCCTTTTCTGGTCATTGGCCTTTCGAGGTAATAAATGACTGTAATATCTTTTTTTTTCTGCACCGGTTCCTTCACCTTAGAAAACCCGAATAGTTATATCAATACATGGAATTAATATTTAAGCAGTTCTGTGTTTTCAGTTATATACAAATGACATATAAACATAAAAAGCACACATATTCCAAAGACGGGTAAATTACATGTCAACGTGACTAATTTCATAAATGGGAACACTACCGCAATAGTATAAATATCATTATAGAATTTCATGACCAGTGACCTTTTAGATTTAGTTACGATGAAAGTGTATTTCATTGGTATGAATTATGTCTTTTGTTTCTGTGGTTTACATGTGAATATATTTTTTACATTTGCAGCGGATATTGTCGGGTGAATGTACGATAGGTAACGCGAGTAGATCTAAGAAATTAAATGAGGAACAAAGAACCCAGAGTCGAAAAATATTCGAAACTAGGTGACTTTTACCCAGTGATTCTCCTCAATACTGCAAGCACGCCACATGGAAATTTACATTATACCCACGACCTTACATCTTAAACACAACTCGTACTGGGCATATCGCATACCTTGTTGGGATTTGAAAGGCCTTGTTCTGCTCGTAATTGTGGATTGGTTATCGGGGCTCTTTCCTCCTGTGCATGGGCACATTCTTCGACAAAACCTTAAAACAAATAACAGGCACACATACATAACGTGCAAGGCAATCTAATCGAGGTGTGAATACACGAGATCACATACCACTGCTTCTGACTTTAAAACAAATTAAGTGACTTTAACAGGTTTAATGTTGTGGTTATTTTTGTTTGTGCGTGTTATTTGCGAATGAGACAACAACAGATTTTTATTCAACTTGTAGAGACCAGTTCGCATTATATTCTAACGCGGAATTCCATGTTATAAATAAAAACATGAAATATACATATCAACGGTACCGTGCCTATCAAACATGATGAAAGCCTTTTTGAAAAAAAAAAATATATAGGATTGGCAGGAAAAGTATCACATTTTTACATCATTATCATCTGTTGCCACACTTTGTCTAATATATATTTTGATATAAGGGCCAAAATTCTTTTTAATTTGCTTTTGGTCTGTTTTGACAGTTTGCATATATTTACGTGACAAACATATCCAGAGTTTCTTTCTGTCGTTTTTTTTTTCTAAACCTTTTTTTTCTTTTTTTTTTGGGGGGGGGGGCGATTTTCTACACAATTAGTGTCCCCTCCAATGTTTAGGTACTGCGTGTCCACATTAGCGTGTCAACTTATGTTGAAGATGATATTTGTTGTAGCACATAGAACTGTTATTAGTACACAATACATAAAATATGTTGCCAGTCCATTATCCAATAAGGGATTTCCTGTATAAGTGACCAAAACAACTAGATCGAATGAGCATTTGATGTAATTCATTTTACCCTTGTAAATAAACATGCCATGAATTCACATGCCCAATCATATCTGGACTAAGTGTTCCACAACCTTTCGTGTCTTTTAAAATTTAGCACTTGTAAATTGGCCAGCTCAGAAAATGAATAAATACATAAATTGACTGCATTAAGCAAATAACAATTGTAACAAAAAAAAAAAATATCCCTGTATATCATGAGCATAAAAGAGGACGAATAGACGATTGTTCAGCCTAAGTGTGTGGCAGCCAAGAATAAAGGGATATCGTCAACTGAAATTCTTTAAAAAATGGGTACAAAAAGGTGTGTTGAATTTTATTAGATCATATATAGCCTAAGTCCTGATAATAAGTACCCAGTAAGCACTTGGAGTGTTACAATGTAACGCGAGGAAAGTGGCACAATTTAACGCAGGAGCCATTGGACTTTAAACTAGTGGTGAGAGACATCAATCCAACATGTTCAAGTCTCATGTTCGTATTACTGATGCAACACGGAAATAACCCAAATGGAATAACACATGACGTTGTATTATACATCATGTGAACGCTATGTGTTTGGTTCAGTACCAAAGTCGATGATTGCGGTTCTTTTGATATACTTTACGAAGTATGTATTTAAAATACGTCTGTATTTATTTTTGAGATAACGTGGCTTCTCTCATGCAGTTAACTTTGCGTTGGGGCACATTTTGAGGCAGGTCAACGCCTTTCCAAGATGTGCTTTGCGGACACATTGCCACAGGACTTGATCTGACTATTATTGGATGTAATTACAAGCATGCTTGGAAAATCGATCTTTCTACAGGAAGTTTAAGTCTACCACCCTTATTAGAACTAAAAGTAGTTCGTTTCAAGTAGTTCGACTTTAGGCGCAGTTAGCACTGAAACGGTTAAAATTTGTTACAGTGACACACAACATAAAGAATAGAATAATTGTAAGTTGTGCTGTTAATGTTCAAGAAAAGTTTGAACTGATTTTCATTATCTCGACGTTCTAACCAATGACACCTTTAGTGTCGTGATGACAGGGTGTTACTGTGTACAGCATCACGTTTTGCCTATACCAATGATTGATTCAGCAGAATATAACATTTAAAAGTACTGGTCTATCTACCTTTCCTTTTGAAGAATCGGCGATATCGTGTAGATAAAGGGGTTCAGCACGGAGTTGATAGGTACAACAAATACCACAAACCAAGCATATGTTTCTCCAGGAAGATGAACATTTCCTCCAAGTGAAACAAATCCTGAATATTGATCCAGAAGAAGATAACAAGTTACATAAAAACAGCTTTTCGAGATTATGGGAACTGAAATTGGCAGCACCAGCCAGGTAGAAAATGAATATGCATCGCATCTTTATATCATTCGGCTCTCAATTACTAACTTATCGTGTCACTACCATCCAAATTAACATTTTCAAGCTTGGTCCTGTCTGACATGCTGGCTAGCTTTTCCGGGTAGGATATGATTCAAATTCTCCAACTGGTCCTAGGACAGTAGTTTGTGGAAGCTTTCTTAATTTTCCTTTATCAGATTGAATGCCTGTGTATGCTTGCATTAAAGCAAATATGCCGATTTAAATATTGGCAATATACTAACTTTGGCATTCATGAACATCACTTTGTTTACTTTACTGTACACAGTTTGATCAATTGAATGTTTTAATGTGGATATTGTGTGTTTGAAGCCTTGTATAAGAAGGTAATAATCTTTATTTTCATGAAAATGTATAATCCTATTTAATATGATATTATTTCCCATCGCCATAATTGGACAGAACAGCTCTGGATCGTAGCGAAAAACCTTTTTAATTTATACTCACCGAGAATACAGATTGGCATCCAACAACAAAGATCTGTCAGAATAATTAAAACCATCTGACGAAATACACGGACATTTTGTAACGTCTTGTTTCCTGCAGAGGCACTCGTATTTTGAATAGATATGTACATCCATGTGTAAGATGTTAGTAACGTCACAGTTGCAAATATCGGAATTACGGATAAAGACAAAAAAGAATACATCCAGCCTGTGTATTTCTCTGAAGTAATATGAATAGGTAAGCACACTGTAGAACGCCCATAATATTTCCCCAGAAAATAAGGAAAATATATAACAGGAAACATAGCTATTAAGGTTGCTAGAAGCCATACCACCAGTACCATAACAACAGCCCCTTTCTTTTGCAATCTGAACCTACTGAAGGGAAATACTATGACATTAAATATATTCAAGGTAATAGCAAGAAGCATAAGTAGTGATCCAACAGATGAAATTACGGCTGATATTCCCGCTACGCTGCAAATTGAGGACGAGCGCCATTTCTTGTCTTCTTCAATATAGCGCCCCCTATAAGCGAGATCAGCTATGGCTATTGTCAAAAGATAAAAACTCATTAGCATATCTGCTGTACCTAAGTTAGAAACCAGGAATGAATGAACTGGATTCTGTTCTTTAGACCTAGCTCGAAAAAGAATAACGAGACAATTTCCAAGGAGAGACAATATTCCCAAGATCCAGAGTAAAATGCGCAAGGTTTCATTGGACATGAGGTCAGAACAACTTGAGAAGGCGTCAGCCTCTGGTGCACATTTTCTCAATGAATGTGGTGCTATACAGCAAAACTTATAATCCGAACTGATTAATGTCTTCAGGTGTTTTAGCTCAGTGAACATGAATTTATCAAAACGAATAATGTCATTACCAGATATATCCAACTCTTCCAACAGTAATAAGTCATGAAATGCCCCAGCCTCTATGGTATGTATTTTGTCCCATTTTAAAGATAATTTTTTTAAGGATGATAGACCAAGAAACTGGTTATTTATTAATGTCCCCAAACTGTAGCGAATAAGCTGTAAACTGCGCAATGATTTAAGCCCCTGGAAAGCTCCATCTTTGATCACTACCAAGAGTGGGTTGCCTTCAATCTTTAAATTCTCAAGCCGATTTAAACCAACAAATGCTCCCCTCTGTAATTTTCGAAGATAATTACAACTAAGGTCGAGCTCACGCAAATTGAAAGCATAAGAGAATATACCAGATTGTACTTTTCCTATTTTGTTTTGTGACAGGTTCAAGTGAAATAGGTAAGAATATTTCCAAATTTGATCTAGCTGTGTAATATTATTGTAAGTAGATACTATTTTCCTAGCATCTGCCCCCAGAGTCTGTAGCACTGACAAAACACTGTGTGACTCGATATGACTGCAGTTGAAATCAGCTCTTTTGCAGGAACATTCCGTAGGGCAGGTAATACTACAAAGTTGTTCATCATCTCCCTGTGGACAGTTTATTATTCCATCACACACCTGCTCCAAGATAATGCAGTTTTGCTGTCTTCTACACCTGTACATACCCTCACATTTGTATACATCTGTAACACACAATGGAAACGAGATGAAGAAAACATCATAGCTAACATGCCACATCCACAAAAAAAAAAAAACAATTGTTGTTATGAAGCCATGATTGTACCTAGCCTCATGCTAACACAACTGTTTCCTGAAGGAAGAACATTAAACTAAAATAAAGCTATAAAACTAAGAAGACTGGAAAAGCCAATTTTTATATTATTTTCCACACCGGCTACAGTTTGCACCTTTTTTTTGTCAGTATCAATTAAGATTATAGTAAAATACATCTACAACCCATATTTTGCTGTTTCCAAAGTACAGTGTTAAACTTAATGTCGAAAGAGTGAAGCCATGTAGACTCACCACATCTAAATGCATCTTCTCTCTCTGGGCAATCCCAGATACCATCACAAACATTACTGAGTGGTATGCAGTAACTTTTGGGGCACTTGATGTACGCTTTTGGACAAACAACATTAGCTGTAAAATGATATGTTTCATCAGTATAAACAAGAAGCAGAAAATGCACATTAGTGTGTGCTGCCCAGGGTATGTGTGAATAAAAAGAAGGTCAGGCTACTGGCAGTAAGAGGCTTAAAGAATTTTCTGTTGATAAGAGACCCTGCCTTATGAGTACATCGTATGCAACCCAAGGTAAAAATGAACATCAAAAAGTACAAATAAAAATAATGAAATGCAGCACAAATGTTGCATATATATTGTGTGCAAAACGTCTCCAATAATCTGTTCTAGATTTTCATATGCGAGTAAATTTGATCAAAACAGATCATCCGTGCATTATTGTATTGTCAGTTCCAATAAAAAAAGTCACGTAATATGTGCGGGTAATAGAACTGTGACAAACAATAGATCGTACGTCACACGTATGTTCAGGTACTGTGAGCTGTGTATCTGTGACTCTATTGAATTTATATTAACCATAAGGTTGCAGTCTGAAAGAGATGCCAGATCTGAATGCTATGCTATTTAATAAATCAATAACGCTGAAGAACCTATGAAGGCTGACGCCACTAATTATGCAGGTGTCCGTCAGGAATATCATGTTCTCTCTCTATCTCTCTCTCTCTCTCTTTCTCTCTCTCTCTCTCTCTATCTGTCCTATTATAAACAACATTCTAACCTATATGAATGAGGCAAGAGAAGCTGACTCAACTGCCCACTCAAATTTGATATCTTTATTACCCAAGGTGTGTCACACCCAAACTGTTGCCAAGGATGAACAGTTCCTTTCCCAGGCTTGCGATGATGTGGATCGACAAACAGATACACCTATATATATATATACCTAATAAATTGTTTTCAATTAAACTTTAGTCCACCTGATCTGCTTCATGCAGTATCAAAAGAAACAATTTACACACTTATTGCAAATATAATAAAAACTACTTTTACTGTTTTCCACCTTTGCTATAATTTGGGCCATATTATAGACTCAAGTTAGGTTTAGAAAATTTTTACCAGACTTTAGTCAATGAGTTTATTGAAAATAATTGACCTTCAGCCAATACCAAAGTCAATCTTGAGTCACCGAATTTTCACTCTACTGATATTATATATGTCTTCTAATTTGCACCTGTGCTTCATTTACATGATACATTACAGTCCTCAAGACAACTGCTGGGTTAGGGGCCTGCACTCAGATTGATTTTTGTTGTATTGTGTCCATGATCCAAGGAGTTACGTGCTCATTCTCAATGTGCTAAATGGCATAAACAATTACAGTATCCAAATGATGCTGTACAATTAACATCGAATTGCCATATTCTTTTTATTCAAATTTTCAATATCCAATGAAAAAGAATGTTCGTTTCACAAAATGTGTGCTATAGGCGGCTATCCTGACCTTAAAGGGTCGTAAGTATTCATTACTGACATACCAAAGAACTTATGTTCTAGGTATGATAAAGAAAGGCAACTATTTGATGAAATACTTCATTGAAAATTGAAATGTTCAAGTGAATGTAATCGGTCTCAATGTTTTAATTAATGTAATTAAATTGTTCCATGAGTTTTTTACGTTAGTACCAATGTGATAGCTCCTGGGCTCTACCACAGTGTCATACATACTAAATTCACCGCTGCTTCTGCTTTAGCCCGTATCATTCAGCTAGTAAAAGCCCAGATACAAGATTGAGTGATAACTGTCGTAATGACAGTGAACACTGTGATAGTGGCAGGGATAACAAAGAGTCCAGTTATGTTTGTTAGCAGATAACCGAAATCTCTTCGGGGCCACCATATACTCCAAAAAAGAGCCATAATAATATGCTGGTTATCAAATCTGTAGCCCTGGACACAAACAAAAAATAAATAAAAGATAACAAAAACAGGAAAAAAAATAAAACAAAAGTGAAAAACATAACCCCCATCAGACAAAAATGATAGAAACAAACACACACGCGCACACACACACACACACACACACACACACACACACACACAAACACACTCACAAACAAACACACACAAAAGATACAATTAAAACTTCCCCCATTAAATTCCCAAAATGGTAAAAATATATCTTCAATAGAAGCCTTTTCTGGTAATCTGAATAGAAAATCAGACATCAGACAGCTGTGTGAACAGCTGGTGGTCAACGGGCCTAAGCTTGTATAGAAAATCAATGTTGCAACTGAATTGACCTGTGTTGAGCTTTAGCTGATCGCACGGGCCATTTACAAGTATTTTCGAAGATTTGACTAGAGAAAAATTCAATTACGATATAAACTTTACAGGAACGTGAGAAACTAAAGAATATTCAAAGAGAAGAATAAAAAGAACTTTGCCACTTGGGCCACCGCGGTTCCACCTAGTAAACAACTTTTTTTTAGCCATTTCACACAAAACTTGTCCACCAAGTTTCAGCTTAATCTGAGTGACGGTTCAGTAGAAGTCCAAAATGGTGAAAACACACACACACAAAAGTAAGACAATGCAGCATCACCTGGTGAACAATTTAACAAGTAGTCACTAGAAGTATTCTCCTCTGATATGAAAGCAATTGGGTCAGTGGTTTTTGGGAAAAAATATATCAAGAATTGAACCCTCGCTGGACCCTACCCCCAAAATCATCACATATGCAGGAACTCCTGGAGCAGCACTATTTGAAAAAAAAAAAAAAAAAAAAGACAGAAAACCCACCTGCGGTAAATTGGCATAACGTTTAAAGTCAATCTGGCAGACGGTCTTGTAGAAGAAGTCGATAATGTAATTGTGAACAGACGGTTGGATGGACTTTGGAAGACTGATGCTTCTTAGAGCTCAGCCTGACTTGAAAGTCAGCTGTGCTAAAACGGGAAATAAAGAAAGAACGAAGGAAGGAAAAAAGAGAAAAAAAGAATAACAGACTAAATCAATATAATGACGCAGCAACCCAACCATACATAAAGGTATATACATATACCACAGCATGTAAGTTGAAAGCCCAAGTGGAAATACATGGAAAATACGAGTAAGATATACATGTAAAAGGAAGGGATATGCTATTCGTGAAAAATTATGGAAATCAATATTCAGATGAAAATAAAGATATTGCAAGGATTCTGAGCTAAATTGGGATCTGCACCTCCCCCCCCCCCCCGCCATTCTGCCTACCAATAAGTAGGAACCTTTATGTGTAAACAATGCGAAGTGGATCTCTTAAGAGTGCAACATTGATCTCTTCATTTAATACAGTAAAGATTATACGTATGAACGAACGGCAGTGTTAAAAATGATAAATGTATGTAATGCGGGCCAAAAATTGAAATGGACATAAGATAAGGAAGAAAGTGGACCCATTTTCTTTTGACTTATGTGCAAACTGCGTGTTTATGTGTGTGGTTCATTCGGAGTTTTGGAATGACCCCTTTCTTTCATTGACTACATTCCTTACCTGACCGGGGTGAGACCACAAGTTACTTATAATTATAGCTTTGGACCTCAACTTGAGGTATATTGATCGTAATTGGGAAATGTTTTTCTCTCTCATTCACTGTCTCTTAGACAACCTGTTTTCATACTCTGTTCGACAATAGGTTGGATAGTAATTCCTCTCGTAATTTGTTCTGGTTTCCATGATATCAATGCATGCTAAATATTCCACATTTTCATTGCTCATGGCACTACTATACTCAAATAATGTCTGAAACCAACATCGAGAATTATCGCCTGCCTCACCGTGTGCACAGTACTTTTTTTTTTGTTCTTTAGGATAGAATTCGAAAACATTGTTTGCAATTACAACATGCTATATTAGCTCTTTCAGTTTGACCTGTTTACCATCTTTACACCCTTCATCACTATGCCTAGGGTGCAATAACCAACTCGCTTGGTGTGACCTCTCTACCTTTGGTATTCTAATGTTAGCTCCAACAATAGGTATGCTAATACGTGAATGACGTCGGGTTATGGAAAATGAATCTGGTATGTTTGTGTCAATTCAAAGCATATCGGCACTCATCACAATTGGCAATAGAAGCTTGAACTGATGTATCCTCAGTGATAAGTTCTATGTGATGTCGATTGGATCACATAAGGAAAAGTATGTCATCCAAGTTAAATTGAGACCCAGTTGTGATAACACAATACTCACCACAACTCTCTAGATGTGATCCATCTCGGCACCCCCTGTAGTTTCCAAGATAATCAATGTCATACATACAAACCAAGGAAGTATCAATCCTATATGTCGCTGACTTGCACTGGTAACCATATGAGCTTGTATCTTTGCCTAAAGTAAACACACACACACACGCACACACACATATATATTTTATCATTTAACCTTTTCTCCATACACTTGATTGGTGAAACATCTTGTGAAAATTGACTTTATAAGTATGCATGATACAATCAGTTCACCGTTACCGTCATCATCACCATCCTTTCCATTTAATACATTTTTGTAAATGCAATTTCTTCTCACAGGTACCACTAGGTATATCTGTGTAATCATCCCCTTCTAAACGAACACCATGTAGGATTGGAGAATAACAAAATCCCGAGGAGAGATACTACAGCTAACAATGAATTCAAAGCTAAGGTGCATTTAAAGGATAATATTGCATTTCATAGTTTAATAAAATAAATTGTAAATTGCGCATATTCCATAAAAGTGCAATGCACGAAGCAAAATATCGCTAATTTACACAAAACGCATGTCGAAAATTATGAACAGCTTGCTTGTTAATTTTAGACACTTATTTCACGCTAATTGCGAATACTTTGTCTGTCACAGTTCATATTTTTGTATATTTAATGAATATGGAATGATTATAATTATTTTTCCTGTAAGATTCGTGACCTTATTCTCACTTAAAAACTGCTGGCCACTGAGTTTATTACAAAAGAAGGAACTCATGCATAAACACAGACACAGACACACACACGCACACACACGCACACACACACACACACACACACACACACACACACACTTACACACACACACACACACACATATATATATATATATATATATATATATATATATATATATATATATATATATATATATATATTTATCTCATGTTTGGGTCGGTTTCAGTACCATAACAGACTTTGATATATGCCATATCGGCTAGGCCTTGGCAAAACACAGGAAGGGTGCTATATGTACAATGTTATAGTACTCTTCCGGTGGTACCTATAACCGGAAGATGTCTATAACTTGACCGGAATTGATGTAGGTCTAGTTCAAAACGCAGCGTCTGCTAGGCCTACGTTGATTTCAAGTCGCTAGATCATGCTCAATCGACACAAACATGAAATAAATAAATTATAGTATCCTTTGTTGGCGATATGAAGTATATGGACTCGCACACGATACCATATAAAAGAAGTCGTCAGCTTCGCTCACTCGTTCTGCTATATGGCATCCAGTGCTCGTCCACATACTTCATATCGCCAACAAAGTATACTATAAGCTATACATATATATATATATATATATATATATATATATATATATATATATATATATATATATATATATATATATATGTATATGTATATATATATATATATGTATATATATATATATATATATATATATATATATATATATATATATATATATATATATATATATATATATATACATATATACACATATATATATATATATGTGTGTGGGTGTGTGCGGGTGTGTTCATGCATGAGTTCCACACACACACACACACATATATATATATATATATATATATATATATATATATATATATAGTTTGGCTTCAAGAGTTATATATATATATATATATATATATATATATATATACATATATATATATATATATATATATACGGTTTCACCTAGGGCCTTGTGCCTACGCATACACAGGGGCTCCTAGTTTGCCTTCAAGAGTTAGCATATTCTACAGCAATATTTACATGCTTTAAAGTCTTCGTCTTCTGGTGGATTACTGGCGCAGTTAGCCACACCATCGCAGACATACTTTCGTGGAATAGATGAACCGTCATAATAATTGAATGCTACAATCATGTCATATTTTTCTGAAAAAAAACAAATACGTTGAGACTTAAGAATGTGTCTTTCATAATAGTTTCAGGTAAGGGAAGGCACTGGATCCCAATAAAAACAGCCCACCATCTTGATACGCACTGTTATGTTACAAGGGATGCGATAAAAAAACAACTTTTTTAACAGGGAAGATATACACCTAGGGTAAATTATCCTGCGAGTTGCTATATGCAAGTCTCGTGATATACCTGTACAAAAACACGCAAGTATATCAATAAATAAAACGATTGGAGCAAAGAGAATGTTTCACAACAAGAGTCTTAGCTAAGGTTGAATAAAAAAGTTAATGAACGAAAAAGTGAATTTGAAAACGCACATACCACACATCTCTTCGTCAGATTTATCGATACAGTCTCTTTCAAAATCGCACTTCTTAGCTGATGAAATACATTTGCCATCGCCACAGCGATACTCAGAAGCATTGCATGGTATATAAACTTGATGGAAAGAAAAAAAAATGGAAATTTACAGCATAGTGCAAAATTTTGGTCAACCGTACATTCCTTACTTTCATTTAATATTGACCTACACTATGTAATATAGATTTAAACTTAGATACCCCCCACACACATATATATATAAATATATATATATATATATATATATATATATATATATATACATACATACATTCATACATACATACATACATACATACATACATACATACATACATATTTATAATGATAAAACATGAATGTATGTATATATATATATATATATATATATATATATATATATATATATATATATATACATACATACATACATACATTCATACATACATACATACATACATACATACATACATACATACATATTTATAATGATAAAACAATGTGTCTCAAAATTTTCCAAGTGGAATGTACAAGGTTTTTTACCTCAAAGTCTTTAGACTGAACAGTTAGTTTGTCCATTTATCAGCCTCTTTTCTGAGTAGTTTCACATTGCAAGCAAAACAAAAAAAAAAAAAACAAAAAAAAAAAAAAAAACAAACAAACAAAAAAAAAAAAATGATAAAATATATTTTTTGCCTGAGCAGCTGAGATAGAAGGTTTTAATATCAAATGTTCTCGGATGCGGTTGATTTGTTTATGGTCAAAAAATATTTGGGCACAGATAAATCTTTCACTGAGAAAAAAAAATGCTTAAAATACAGCTGTTCGCTTGCAAGTTTTAGTATGATTGAGATACGGGGAAAGAAAGCATGACAAAGAGGTAGGAAAATGGGTTTAATGCAACGCAATTCTGATATTTAGCATATTTGACCATCCTGAAACGTATTATACATCTTTATCAGCAGCTTAAAGTTCTGTTTTAAAGCAACAAAAACACCAGAAATGTTGGTGGATTTGACAATGACATTCACTTATTGGTACTGAAAATAAAATGTTGATGCTTTGGTAACTATTGAATCTCTGTTCAACAAAAAAAAACTGTTATTCTTTTTGCTGCAGATCTAGGTTGCTCCGTGACCACTGCATAATCAGCAGAGCAGAAAATGTCAGTCTCACAAAGTGTCCTCTGCATAGCTGAGCACACTGTGCACTGCCAATTCAGTGTGTCAAGATTTGATGATTTTCCATTTTCTAAGTCTTTTCATTAGGTTCGTCAAGCTTTTGAAGTGCATTAGATACAATGTAAGTTTCTTTTTCTGGCATATACATTCATCATAATGCAACATGAACAAGTATCTGTGACACAGCACATTTTGAGCATGGTATTATAGGATGCTGTAGAAAAAGAAAATGTTGCCATTTAATGCACATTCTCTTTTTTGCAAAACATTCTTGAAAACACCATGACTCGTAACATTATAAACTGTTAAGTTGTTTACTGCTGGTTTTGTATGGTAATACAAAGCAGGTGCATCCAGTTTTGGTAAGGGGATACGCTTAGAGGTACGTTGAGACCACTTTAGTTTCATCAGAGCCATCATCCACTCAGTTCCATAAAGCGCTTGTGTTCTTTGTTTTCTCATTGCACGCTCCTACGTTTTCAGATTATAAAGATCCCACTCTTCATAACAATTGTCATGCTCATGTGCTGCATAAGTATCACATTAGTTCTATTATGTACAAAAGGTAACATCGCCTTGCTATCAATTTTTTCTGTAACATTTGACGGCAGAGACTTTTTCCCATTTTTTCCTATTTTCCGTTGCACCGGTTCTCATACAGCTTGTTAAGACGCACCTAATGTTCTTCTGTTTTATTTGCTCGGACCAGACATTTGACGATGGTGTCCGGCATTTTTGTCATGGTAGGTTTGAAAATACTTTATAAAAGTCTCCATTAATCGCCTGCTGGCATCTTTGGCGCCCATGTAGTAGGTAGACACCGTCTTGTGTTTTGGACAGGCCAAAGCCTTGTTGCAAATAAGTTTTTGGATGGCACCGTTTTAACAAATGATAAGACAGAGCGACACTACCTCTAAAATTCCGAACCTTTACCCACAGTTATTTCATAATTGTTCTACCCACAAGACCTTGTACATGCATCTAGTATTTCAGACGTCATGTTACACAAAATGCAGTGTAATCCAATAACATTTTGGCGCCAAACAAAATTAACGGAAAACTTCCAGTAACTGTGTCTTATTGACACTTCTTATTTTCTAATGTAACTGGCAATGCTTCCATAACAGTGAAAAAAATGCAACAGCTGATTTATTGTAATGCTTCTAAACTGCACCCTCTGTTCCAGATACATTCCGTTAATACAAAATAACAAACCAAATGAATTAAATAACATGTTGCTTAAGTTATGCTCACTAAGTGTGAGGATAGCGTATGCCTCCGACCGAAATGAGATTTTTCTAAGGGAATTTGAAACTGTTTTAGAAAGGAGTTTACGTCACAGCCTTTCTGCCACAATATGCAAGACTGAAATTCTAAGGTTTCAGCAAGACATGAATCATGCTTTGGGATCTGAGTAGTTCAGAAAATTCGTTGTTGGTAAAAACTGAGAGGTTTCCTCGTGGCTTATAGAAGATTAAGGGGAATTTCGAGACAATGTGACCTTCTTATTTTTTACTGAAATGTGTGAAGTTTAATTTGTTGGAACAGCGCAGCAGAAAAAGTGCCAGAGGACACCACATAACTTTCGTGTAAATTGATGAAAAATCTTGTTGGACATACAATTAAAATGGCATTTAACTTAGTTGAGTTGCGATATATTTTGGTTGCTGTAAAATAGCAAACCACTTCGAATAGATGTCGGCCTTTTATTGGTGACTGCCTGTCTCAAGTTAGGAGTGAAATTTTTCCTTCACATTGGTATTGGAAGATAAATGACGATGCTTTGTCACATCTAAAATTTATTTGCTGTCATTGCTGGGTTTGGAATTTATTTATATGAATTATGTGTGTCTGTACTAGTTGGTGAAATTGATGATCACCATAAAAATACGTTCAAGCATACCTGTTGATAAATCTCAGAAAATCAAAACCAAGAGAAAATTTGCATTTGCATTTTTTTGTAGCTGCAAACATATTTCAGTAAATGTGGCCGGATGAGAAAATTGTATCTGCATTATACACTGAAGCTTCAATTCATCTACAATATGACAATATTTCCACAACATACATTGAGACATTTATTTGGGACAAAACACAAATCTATACTTGATCTATAGTTGGCATGAAACATACTGCAGCCTTTTTCGTCAGCATTGTTTTCACAATCCCGGTTGAAATCACAGTATAACGATAGATGAATGTAAAGTCCATCTCCGCATGGAAAGCCAGCTGAACCTGTAAAGTCGTTAACAACCTTTAAGAGTTTGTTGTGAACAGTTCATTACTTTTTCCAAAATTGTGTACACCCACATAGGCTAAGCTTTTTCTAAATGATCAGTCATTCTAACAGTGCACTGTTTGTACTTTCAATTATTTTTACTTTCCATGCCGCGATTTATGCTTTCCATGGTTTTGTAGTTTACAATCATTCCAGGCATCTGTTAAGACAAATATGAAAGATAAGAAAGTAGATACCTAAATTTTGGCATTCTCGTTCATCTGATCCATCATGACAATCCAGATGATTATTACAGACATTCGAATCCCATATACACTCTTCTGATCCGCACTTGTACATGAAATCCAAACAGTCTCTATCTTCAGTATATACTATAGTTGTATTTAGATGTAGTCCTGTGGATATCAGCCGTTAGTATTATTCTCATATTGCCAGTACGAACTATTGGGGCAGATTCATAAATATCACAAAATCGATGGAGGCTTACTTTCTTCTTTCGCTGGAAACTCAGCTGACTGACAAGTCATCATAATTATAAAGCAACAAGCCTACTTTGTCTCTTTCTATCCTTGTCACGAGTGTTTAAACCTGGGGTTTGTATAGTTAGGCCTATATGTTTCGGAGAAATGTATGGGTCATAAAATATATTTCATAAGTTGAGAGGATCAGCTTAAGACCACAGGCTGCTTATTATAAGCCACTGCTTGTTTCAAGTCAAGAGTGAACTTTGTTTCCTCGTATTGGTTGTTGAAAACGAATGTTGATGTTTTTGTAACCATTGAATCCCTTTGCTGTCATTGCTGGGATGAAATTCATAAATATCAGTAATCTTTTCCCCCAAAACTATTCTCGCAGATAAAGAGTAATTTATTAAGTTTTAGAAACAGAGTTAGATATAAAGACGTAAATACTAACATAGAGACGAATAAGGAAATCGGTTTACGGACATGTGCTTGGGTATATATGTTTAACAATCGTAAATTCAAATTTATTTCCTTATTTTACAGGTCCTGTGGTTCATCGCGTGGCTCAGGAGCTACTACTACTACTACTACTACTACTACTACTACTACTACTACTACTACTACTACTACTACTAAAACATTGATAATATTAATAATACTTATTGTAATACTAATATTACTACTACTACTACTACTACTACTAGTACTACTACTACTACTAATGATAATAATAATAATCAAACCAAATCAAATTAGAAGAACCAAAGTAAACTTCCTGATTGATATCCAGTTAGCTAAGGGCTTTGCTGTAGTACGTGGTACACATTGATTAGCTCATTATTGAACGTTGATAACTTTGAACTACTCTTTATGCGGTGCATTGACATTTTATTTACTAGCACGAGGAAAATAAACAAAAACCTCCAAAAATGCAATGCTCGTTTAGGGAACGGATACCTCCTTAGTCTTTTAAACATTGTACCTGGCAGGGACAGTATGTATTTGGTGCGCCTTATTATACACAAAAAGGACACGCATGTAGAGGTATTCTGTCAATGAAAACTAAAGACGATTGACTCACCTGAATTTTTATCAAATTCACAAAAGTACGTAGCTTTGAATGGTCTTTTACAGGGTATTAAGCGCCAGCCATCTATGTCCATTACCGCACACTTACTACCAGGCAGTCCATGTGGTTCCCAGTTTACCTTTTTTACTCTGATTTCTGAGTTAGCCCAATCAGAGAAAATATTAGGTTTGCCATCTGACCATCGCAGTATTTCATGTTGTTTGGACAACCCTATTGGTTAAAAAGAAAATAATTAGTTTCATTATTATGATTAGTAGTAGTAGAGGCGGTAGTTGTAGGGGTAGTATTAGTAGTAGTAGAATAAGCAGTTGTAGTGTTATTATTATCCTTATTAGTTACAACAGGAACTGTTAAAACTTTCTCATGCTCTCACCTATACTTTAACCATACGAATCTATTATTCTTTATCACCTTACAAACACCAACACATAATATCAATATATTGCACTCTTTTTAAAGGAAACCTGATCCTTTTTAACAGGACATTCAGTCCCCTATTCAAGTTAATTCAAAGTAGGCAAACAGATTGAAAGATCAAAGATCAAATAGTAATCCGTAGGCAAGAATATTCAGTATTTGATATATGCATTTAAATGTATTGATAAATTTATCTTTCTAAACATTTTGCCGTTGGCAATATCATCATACCTATGAAAACACGGTTGGTCCCAGCATGAATGCTCAGGAAGTTATATTCTTGAGAATCTGCAATAGAAGCGAGGTGCCCTCCCATCTTCAAGCAGTCTGAGTCAGCATCTGACCAGTCTACCTTCCTTTTTGTTGCATAGGGCATGTAATACCAACTGTTGCTACTGGAAAACCAGCGTGTATGGTACTCTGCAAATGAAATCTGCGTACCTTTGCATCGATGTTAAATTAGCATAGTGAATATTTTGTATATGTAATTCTATTTCTAGTAAAATTAGACATAAAATTTAGTTTCATGTATTGTGTATTTTCTTTTAGAGTTTGCGCGGTATGCTCTCACAGAGCCCACTTAACTAGTATAAAAATTGTGGCAGAAAAATTGATCACAGTCACCTATGTTTAATTTGCCAGTTGTTAACAAATTAAAACATGTCAAGCTCAGAGGGCAGCATCCACAGCTGAAAAAGATAACGTACACTTACGACAGGATGGCACGTCACAATACTCCCATCTATATGCGCTGTCTGTTGTATAACACCAAGGTCCATTTTCTTCGTTGCTAGGATTTCTACAGAAATTTGATGCCTCCTTTAGGGATCTATCCGGAAAGGAAACATCAACTTTAAAGTGATGACGGTGTGGATACTGCATGTCCCATCTTTGACAAGTTCTTCCATGTTTCGTGGTGTTCAAATGGCCTGTGTATTCCTTGCCACTCAGTGTCTGTAAACATTCTTCCACAGCAAAGCGAAATAGGCTATAGTAATCTATCTATCTATCTATCTATCTATCTATCTATCTATCTATCTATCTATCTATCTATCTATCTATCTATCTATCTATCTATCTATCTATCTATCTATCTATCTATCTATCTATCTATCTATCTATCTATCTATCTATCTATCTCTCTGTCTCTCTGTCTCTCTGTCTGTCTGTCTGTCTGTCTGTCCGTCCGTCCGTCCGTCTATCTATCTATCTATCTATCTATCTATCTATCTATATATCTATCTATCTATCTATCTATCTATCTATCTATATATATATATCTGTCTGTTTGTCTGTCTGTCTGTCTGTCTAACTATCTATCTATCCATCCATACACCCACCCACTCACCCACACTTTCCGTCGGTCCATCCATCCATCCATCCATCTATCTATCTATATATCTATCTATCTATCTATCTATCTATCTATCTATCTATCTATCTATCTATCTATCTATCTATCTATATATATATATGTTATATATATATATATATATATATATATATATATATATATATATATATATATATATATATATATATATATATATATATATATATATTATATACGCAACCCCTTCCTTTTTACGAGTTTCTGGCTTTCCGGGCATAGAGGACATTGCCTTTTTTCTTTGAGTTTTGAGGGAAAAAATGTATCCCTAAAAAAAAAAAAAAACTTTATTCCCTAACAAACATGGTCTTTCATAAAGTGCTATGCATATCTTCTCTAAAGGGGAATGATTGTAATACCATTAGTTGCGCGATATTTCTATGTACGATTAATATGACATAGATAGAAGCCTGACCTGTGTACGTCAGAAAAACTATAACACCAACAGAACTTCAGCAGGTAAAATGTAATATAATATTTGACTCTTGAAAAAACACCACTACCATAGTTTGAATATCATTCCAATGACGCTTTGCATAGTGATCACATTAATTGTATATGTTATGTGATGGGCTATATCTTGGTAATATACTTACACTCTACATGCATTATGCATGTAAGATGTTCACTTGGTTGTAAAATATGCAGGTAAGTGGCAAAAGTGCACAGTGAAGCAACAGGTCAGATTATTTTCTATTTTATCTGCACATAAAATGATCTTTTTTGTCTTCAGTGTAGACTTTTGTACAATTCAAGAAACTTTTCTTAAAGCTCACCCTTCCCAACCAATTTGACCACTTTGAATGTAATTTTGCAAACGAGTTTTACAAAATATTCTTCTTTGTTAAAAAAATATGCTACATCATATTTTTTTCTGCCACCATCATTTTTATACTACGTTAGGGTTTGGGTGATGTACTACAAGATAACAATGCATACATCTCCACCACAGAATACTGTTCGATATGCCCCTCCCCCCCCCCCCCCAATCCACAACTTTACAGATCCATGTCAGTGCTTGTCCAACATATAATGGGATTGCTCCAACATAGATTTTTAAAAGTTGTATTTTATGTTCGGAACGATTGGGACTCGAACCTGCAAACTTTGGCACCAGTCGCCTAGTTGAAATAGGAAACAATAAATATGTTGGGGACGCTTCTATTTTTTGTGTATTTGCTGGGGCTTCTAAAGTATAGGGATAAACATTCCTATTTTATCGGACAATAACCAAGAAAACTGGTCAGTAATTTCAGAGTAGTTTATAACATACAGGCTTAAAGGTGTACATTTCACTGAAATATCGTGAAAAATATCAGATTTGCACTCATGAGGAAGTAGGAAGAACGGACAGGACATAAACCAACATGTCCTGCACTCTCTTCACCACAACATATTAAAAAAAGTTACTGTGTTAGGAATAGAATGGTCATTTGTAGAGCCACAGCGAGAGGCTACCGTTGTAGTACTACATGACCTATTAGCCTGTCCTTTATTGCCACACCCGTACTAGGGTTCTGTTGTTCTTGAACACAAGGCAGCCAAAGCAAAACACATTTTTCAAGCAGGACGTACAGAATTGTTTGTAAAGTGATGATGTGAATAACATACTGACCTGCAAATAATGGATAATATTCAATACACAGAATGCCAAGTTTGATTCTGTCCGTGAAATTGATATAGCTGTTGCTCATGTAGATTTGTTTTAATAAAAGTCTAGCTGATGACTTTTAACAAAAGCAAACCTAGTGCTCAAACAATGCGTAGTTTCAATAAACCGTGTGAAATGGAGTATTGTAAGAGTATATTGCACAGATAGTTCATGTCAAATGCAGGCGTATGAATCCAGCAAAACTGAAGTCTTTCCTGATAGAAACAGCTGGAAAAATGATTCATATAGGACAATGCCCTCCCTCCCAGTTATATTCTTTGTAGATAAGATATATTCAAATCATGGAGGAAATCTTTACAAATTGATCTATTACAGTCTACACCTTATATTCATGATCAACTTAAATGAATAACAAGATTAGTATTTTTTTTTTGCTCCAAAACATAAAACATCTTGTCTCACTAGTCATCCATTTATTTCCATAATTGTGTGCAGTGGACAATTATGTTATGTTAACCTCATACTCGTGCTAAAAACACGCAGAGCATTCATAAAGGTTTTGTATCCGTCGCCAAATCATTTAAAATTTGTTATCCAAAAGAAAACAAAAATAAAAACTAACTTTACGGTACAATTGGTGTTTGTATCACTAATATAATCCGCGGAAAGTGAGCCTTTGTTCCACAATATATCAATTAAATGCAAATGCAGTGTTTACAGCTTATACACTATTCCTGTGCTTTATCCAATATTTAATATTATTTGACTTACCTGAATCACATTGTGCTTGCTATTCAAAAAGATGACGTAGCCTTTGAACGACAGGGAAGCATACAGAAATTACATGTAATATATTTCTAAAACTCAACTGACCCGTATATGTTATATTTGCTAACCAATACCTCGTATTTCTATATGTCAGCAACACCTGCCACGAATTTTAAAGGGGACTAGTCTGGAAACATTCATACCGTTGACACACTGACGTGCCTGCTACCGTGGACGGATCATGGCATAAAGTGTTGACATTAAAGTGCCCAAGTATATGTGTATGTCATATATATATATATATATATATATATATATATATATATATATATATATATATATATATATGTGTGTGTGTGTGTGTGTGTGTGTGTGTTTGTGTGTGTGTGTGTGTGTGTGTGTTGGTGGTGCGTGCATGTGCAGACGTACTGTATATGATAAACTTTTTTTTCTATAAAGAAGAATGAAAAAAATTGCTGATAGCTAACTTTAATTTCTGCACGTGTATACACATGTGATGTTCTATTATACCATATCAAGTAGAATACAAAATGCAGAAAGTAACGATAAAACAAACTAACAGATCATATACAATATACATGAACAAAACCACTAATATTGTTTGTAGTTACAGGATAATTTTGCAATGTACGGCCATGGTCACAGTGAAGATATACGTGATGTGTACACACACATACACAAAGAAAGGAAAAAGAAAAAAAACTTTTTATTCAGGTATATCATCAGTTGAGACACGTGTAAAATATGTCAGAATCACATACGTATCGGAACCATTCCTCCATAATTAAATAGTTGCTGGTTTTAGAAGCAGGTGCACTGCCATACAATTGAAGTTGGATCTTGTCCGCATTATGTTGCGTTTCAAAATTAACATATATTTGATAGGTGGAAAAAAACAAAACAAAACAAAACAAAAAAAAAAAAAAACACAAAAAAAAAAAACAAAACAAAAAAAAAAAGCACTCGTCTCTGTGCATAATACAATGGATCCTGCAGCAAGAAATGAGTTAAAGATTTAGAGGGACAGCCACACATGCAGGCCAAAGAGTCAGTTAGGAATCCAGTTAACAAATTGGCGCTCAATGCAATGCCTCGTTGTTGGTTTAACAATATATTCAGCTTACGAAGTTCATGTCTCAAGTGGCCGAGTCTGGGTGGAAGAAATGTATGTCTTACCAAATGTTTGAATGTATTCAGAGAGGCAGCATTTCTCACATCTAGTAATACAGTTTTCCACAGACGAGTTGTAAACGGTACGACCCCTCCCCTTCCCCAACCACCACCACCACTAAAAAAAAAAATAATAATAAATTAAGAAGAAAAAAAAATAATAATAATAAAAAAATAAAATAATAATAATAATAATAATAATAATAATAATAATAATAATAATAATAATAATAATAATAATAATAATAATAATAATAAAATATTAATAATAAATAAATAAAATAATGAAATAAAATTAAATTAAATAAAAAGGGTGTACTAGTTAAGACTAATTAGCTGTCTGCAACATTCCGAAGCAGATTATTTGCTCTCGTCACATCAATCTGCAAAAATCAAGGTTCCCAGGTAGGAAGAACACATGTTTCTAGTAAATTACAAGGCCTGAGATATTTACTCCTCATTTCTGGGCTCGGCCATCGCAGACATTTCAAACTTTTGGCTTAACTGCAAGTATTTGTTTCACCAGATACGTATAAGCCTCCATTATAATGAGTTGTTTCAAACCTTGCCTTAAATCGTGCAGATCAGCCGCCAAACATAGCTGCAGCACAGTCTAGTATGGGACGAATTACAGAGTTATGTTCACTTTCCCATGCATAGTAAGGAAACAAATATTTACCGGATCGGATGCGATGTATATATATATATATATATATATATATATATATATATATATATATACATATACATATATTGTATATGTACCTGTCCCGTAGCAAACTGTCAGTTATAATAATTTCAAGATGTTTTTGTTCGCAAACGCGTTTTTCAGGGTCACCCCTTAAAGTACTAGGGTCGTGAGTGGGCTTTTGTTTTCATAGACACAACCATTTCCTTAGTTTCATTGGATTGAAATATACTTTTGACTTATTACCTCATTTTTCAACAACTGGTAATTATCGTTGGACGTTATAGTTGTTGTCTCCGGTGTGTCAGCTATTTGAAGGAATGACTTATCATCAGCAAATAAGTATGTTTTACATAGTAACTCATTTACCAATTAAATAATGAAAAGAAAGAGAAACGGGGTTTTAAATCACCATCTGTTCTCTTCATCCCCGAGATCATACAATCACAGACAATAAAGGTTTACGAATATTAAATTGATTTAATTTCAGGAGTATGTTGCAGTGCCATACACGGTTGGATGCATCAGACGCACACACACACACACACACACACACACACACACACACACACACATATATATATATATATATATATATATATATATATATATATATATATATATATATATATATATACCATACGAACGTCTTTACATTTATCAATTACCTTCCTCAATTCATAAATAAGGTTAAAAATGACACACTGTGCGAGTAAAATTTTATAGCCGGAATTACAATGAGTCAGCAGGTCCTCGGTACTAAAAAAATCGTATGACCTTTTTTATACACACATGGAGAAAAATGGACATTGAAATCAGTAGAAAAACTGGCCTATAATTCTTTGAAAAGTGATGACCATCTATCTCTTTTTTGAAACAAAGCAGATACGTTGACTTCGTTTCATAATGCAAGAAAAATTCTGCATTTAATGTGGATGTCCTTTAAGACAAATTGAAAGACTTGGTGAGCGGAACATTGATGTATGGGGCCTAAAGACAGACTACTTTGTTGGGCAGGCCATCACCCACACTGATTTTGATAAACTTCATTTTGATTTTAATAAATTTAACATTTCTCGTTCATTAGTCCCAGTACCTTAAAGTGAATGTTCAGTTTTTTTTTCTCTTCCACATGAGTTTAGGGAGAAGAAAGCTCGTAATACACCGATTGTGAGGCAACTTAATGGTTTAAGGCATTGCTCGTGTCCTCAGGTTTCAGGCCACAGACCACAGTTATAAATCCTTCTGTTTTTCATATTAGCATTTTTCAGTGTAAAGAAATCAGCATTTTGGTATTTTGAAATTCCGTGAACTGCATTTAACAGATAAAAATGGCAGAAAAATATGGACGGATTTTTGTCACATAATTACCAGCTCGTTAATTTGTGATAATTGAAATACGAAACAACACCTGGATGTCAGCTTTATACAGGTGTATGAACTGTGCTCTTGCCAGGGTCAGATCACTGTCCTTCCCCACCATAAAGTTCCCACCTGGCCTGGAAGACAGTGCACCTATGTGACCACCAATGAAGCAACTCTGCGATGCAGCAAGCCTGACTTAGCTAACTTTATTTAAACAGAAGCTACAGCATGCTGAAAACACAGTATTTTCACAATTACGGACTATCTCCGTTTGGATGCGCAACCGGCCAATCACAACTGTGGTCTGTAACCTAATAGACTTATCAAAATTTTTAAAACTTCTTTAACTGAAGCCACAACTTGTTTTCTGCAATATTTGCATTAACTTTACCAAACTTCAATACAAGGAAAACATCAACTTTTTTGCAAGCAACCTTTGAATCTGGAAAATCAGTTTTGAGACAAATAAAATAATTAATTAAAATTTTGAGGAAAATTATATAATTGCATCCAATCAATTCTTTTCTGTCAAATATGAATACGATACACAATGGGCTATGATGCAAACCCATAATCACTTGCCTGCATGTCCTGCCCTTACAATGAGAGATCAAATTACAATGCCCCACCTCTTAATTTTAACTCAAAATTTGAATATATTGCTAAAATTTCATGAATGTATAGGTGAAATTGGTGATTTTTTTACTATTTATGGATAGATTCCTAACATTTGTCTACAGAAAATATGACATCTATCACTGCTGAGGCATTAATGGCGGATGGGGGGATTATCAGTTACACCAATTCAGCATCTAATACCAGTCATTATGGCAGTATTTCCCTGACATAATCTGAATTATGGCAGACAATGGAACAGTTTCAGTGTTTAAACATTTATAGCCCATCAAAGTGCACAGTTTAAGATCAGTAGGTCACAGATTAGAGTAGCAGTATTCAGCAAAGTATGTTTTTGGTACTAAAATTATGGAATTTTAACAGGCCCATTGTTTGAACATTAGGAGGGCAGTTGGGTGATCCAGCTTCCACAAACCAATAGTGCTATGCCTTTTTTTCTGCAGTAGACTGTATAAGTTGTAGTTTATTAACATGGTTTCTGATGTATGTGCACATATTAGAAAGAACATGACAAAAGTTTGTACAGTTACTCCAATATCATAAATGCATATCTGTCTTCACAAGTGCTCTGATTTTAAATTTGATAAGCATCCAATTATCATTCAAATTATCAGGCACAAGTGTTTACAGGCAAGCGTTAATGGAGGCTAACTTTTTTCCCCTTGTTTCACTGTCTGAAACTCTTATAATTATATGTGGTTGTATGTCGAAGTTCAAATGTTTTGCCACCTATGTACACTAGCTTGGTAAAAGTTACAAAATCTGCAATTCATAAGTGCTGTAATCCATAATCATGGATATAAATTGATTCATTTATGTGAAAATAATATGCTGATGAACTCAACAGCTCAACAAAGTCAGCATGCCTGATTTTAAATGTTTAACCCCAGTCAAATGACACACATATATGACAAGCTTTTGTCTACCCCCCCCCCCCCCAAAAAAAAAAAATAAATAAAAATAAAAATAAAAGGGGGTGGGGTGGGATGGGGGGGGGGGGGGGCGTAGCAAAAACAAACCAAAAAAAAAAAAACAAAGAAATTTACATTTTACCTAAGATTTGTACAGCTCTACTGACACACAATGCGCATTTTTTCTGGTATGCCCAAAATCACTTTGACATGATTTTGCATAAACAGCTCTGCATATGAATGGAGGCTGTAGGCCTACAATGACAATGCCACAAAATTAAAAGTTTGAAACAGAGGGTCATTAAGCTTCATATCAATGGGATAAGCATAATTTATTCATATCATATTAGCATTGTTAATTTCTCATACACACATATGATTACCTGCGTGGTACTTGTGAGGTATTGCTGAATACAAAGGGATATGGAAGTTATCTATCTACTAAGCAGTCAGCAAAGGAGGCATAGCCTGTGCACTTGTTAAATGTCTTGCAGTGAATCCTCGTATTATTTATGCAGTGTGGTTCCACTGATAGCTGCAACATGTCTATGCACAATGATTTGTGACATAAATGTGATACTTCATGAAATTTTGGATAATTGAGACAATTAAAGTTGATATTCACAGCCAATCTGTGGGTGTAAAACTTCTTTTCTCCTTTCATAAGCTGGCCTGAGGTACACAATACCATAGCCCGAACCATTTGCCTTGTGATCTACAGTCCCAGGACCATATCCTGCATGCTCCATCCATGTAAAAGTTGTTAGGATCACTCAAAATTGTCCAGGCAGCAGTCAAAAAGTGCTGACTTCCCATTTTTAACTTGCTTGATGGACGATAATAGAATAACAACATGACCATGTGTGTCCCAATACATACAGAGTTAGCCCTAATAGGCTACAGACCACAGTTATAAATCCTTCTATTTTTCATATTAGCATTTTTCAGTGTAAAGAAATCAGCATTTTGGTATTTTGAAATTCCGTGAACTGCATTTAACAGATAAAAATGGCAGAAAAATATGGACGGATTTTTGTCATACAATTCCCAGCTCGTTAATTTGTGATAATTGCAATACGAAACAACACCTGGATGTCAGCTTTATACAGGTGTATGAACTGTGCTCTAGCCAGGGTGACATCATTGTCCTTCCCCACCATAAAGTTCCCACCTGGCCTGGAAGACAGTGCACTTATATGACCACCAATGAAGCAACTCTGCGATGCAGCAAACCTGACTTAGCTAACTTTATTTAAACAGAAGCTACAGCATGCTGAAAACACAGTATTTTTACAATTACGGACTATCTCCGTTTGGATGCGCAACCGGCCAATCACAACTGTGGTCTGTAACCTCCAGGCGGGGCAATCCGATTTTCAATAATTGACGAAATACCCTCTTTTAATTTCAACCCCACACCTGTTTTAAGGTGACCCTCCGCTTTTTAAATCCAGTCATTTTATTACTGAAATGTGTTCAAACCCTTGGCATATTATTCCCGTTAATCTTCGCCCATGTATAAAAAATCCTTCCTTAAAAGATGAAAATGAGCCCAATCAACATCTTTACCTGATTTTTGGTCTCACGGTATGCTCCATCCTTGACTTTTATATCATTCCTCAACTCGCTGGTCATAAACGTTTTGTCAGTTGGACTAATTGTGACTTCTGAATTAGGTTTACACTCAGTAACTGCTTCACGCAAAAACAAAATTGTCAAACTAAGGCAAACATCGTCAACATACCATCGATAAACATAGCCTCTAGTTTGCTGATGATAAACATTCACCTACTTTTTCATGATCTACTCGTGAGTAGTGCCGCATAAATTTCTTTAAGCATACTTTGGCAAGCAGTGTATCAGATGATAAAAACATACATTCATGTCCACATGTAGTGATTTAATAAAAAAAAAATAAACACCTTACTGCTTATCAAATCCTTTTCACTAAACACAAGATTTACCAGAGCCCGGTGGGCTTGATGGCTAGCTGTTGTAAGAGAAAAGCATGGCGTGTATTCGTGAACTCTCAATCAAAATGTTCACAGATACCACCTGCTCTGGAGATGAGAAGGAGTTTAAAATTGCTAGTAATGGATATTGCATGAGGAGATTTACTCATCATTTGCCCAACTATATTCTAAAAAACAGGAAATTGTCAACAATCTTATAAAATTTGCCCAGATGGTCTATAACAGGTGGCAATAGGAATTTTACTTTTGTTGATGTGTCGGTGATTCCTGTAAAAAATGATTCAATGTCTGGCCATGACAGGCCAATTCTTTCTTTTCCGCTGAATATAATTATTGCAACATGAATAGCAACGCTGCCAACAAATCTAGTTGTAGAACTCCTAACTGGAGAAAAAAATCCGTGTATTTCTATATCCGAATTAATTACAGATTTATCAAGATTGGTTGCATGTAGGCAAACTACATATACATCATTATTAATGCATACTGAGTCAAGTTCGTCCAATTTGTTATTGGCTGTAAAACTATCAGCGTTTAAATGAATAATATTCAAAATGTTACCGCTGTCAAGACTACGGTTGGGATGTGCGTGATCTCTACGATAGTAATAATATGACAACGCCTATGCCAAACGTGTCAGGGATATATATAAACAAGTGCAATAGCAATTCTAGTGCATAACCAGTTTTTACGAACAAACGCAATCAGTAACTTCGCTTTAGTCCAAGGTTTTGCTATACCTTACAGGGTGTGAAACGGTAACCATCCCCAGACCATATAAAGAAGTATTATCTGACTTGGTATTCCAAATTGCCGATATTAAAATAATTATGCATTTGGAGAAACCAAATGAACAAAAGAAATAGCAGGTGTATTGCAGCCCTATTGTTTTTGGCTATAAACATTAGCCTATGCCGGTACTTCACAAGGGACTGATAGCCTGTTTGGTATAAATTGTACGAATGACAACTCCGTTTGCACTCATTTGTACACAGTAGTCACCGATGAAATCAAATCAAATTATGAGTAGAAACATTTGTAAAAGGAAACACATGATGGTATTGAAAACCATAAAGGATACAAAATTTTACGTGCAGCGCATCAGTAGAAACAGAGGGGTTGAAAAGCCAGACAACTGGACAGCTCAACAACATGCCAGGACTGAGGGTTCACTGGGGTGCAGCTGAGATGCCAGGCAGTGAACACACAGACGTATAATCATGAACAACCCCCCCCCCCATTCCCCCGAAAAAAAGAGCTAGGAGGCTGGATGTATCTAACAAGGTTGACCAAGCACGATACAACCTAGAAAATAATTTATCGTATGCAAGTTAAACCGATCTCTTAAACTATATGCCTGATACACAACTTCAACATAAAATTGCTGAAAAATTTTCAGTCGTTTGCGAGCCCACATGAAACAGTAAATCTACACATGAACATCAAAGGTCGCTCAACAGGCTCTGGAAATTTAGGAACGAACTGCACAATGACATAGGTGAAACTTGATCATGATATTTTGGCATTAATGCGCGGTTAAGATTTGTCTATTCGAATGTAAGAAGCAGTAGGATATCAACTAATAGTAATAGTGCAAGAGCACTTTAATGATTCTAGCAAGGAGAATAAGGCTCCTTGATTCAAGCTAAGTCAGAAATGACGTATATATTAAAACGTATATGCCATTTGCGAGTACCGAATTTTTCTTATTTCACGTCCTTTAAAAAATTTCAAGCTACCTATTGACTTCTTTGGTTGCACTTAAATAGAATGGCACATATACGTAAAGTAAGTAATGCGACGCTGCTATATGAACAAATATTACCTGCTTAGACAGACCCAGATGGCACGCGGCAGCCGGACGTAGCCCCAGACTATCGTACGCCATCTGTGTCAGTCCTAGAAGGCAAGAATTAACATTGGAAATCTGTTGAATATAGGACATCATTTGCATGAAAAGAAATTCCGATTCTACAATATATGTAGATGTTATATATGCCTGTAAACCTGCAATTGGGAGACGAATGGTGCGTATATCTTAGAACAAAAGAGACCGAAATACAAGGGAGAACAATGTGGTTCCCTTATTTTTTGAAAGGCCGTTAGTTTTATTAGGAACGACGATATGCATATTGTGTTTGACT
>OZ026618.1:24403899-24466399 GCA_964020975.1 Hermodice carunculata
CATATCGACAACTATGCATATTTCTAGTTTGAGTTGCTCCAAAATATCCATGAAAACACTGCTCCCCCCCCCCCCCCTCCGCCATGTTCAAGCTCGGCTTGTCTGAGTACCATCAAGGTCATGTCTGCACATGGTGCACATGCAAAATTTTGACGGAAAGTGGAAGCTCTGTTTAATAGTTTGATCACCTTGGCTTTCATTGAGTGGAACGTTTATAGACTCAAAATAAGGGCAAAATACAAAAGCGCCTGGGAACTTGTTTCCCAAGTTCTTCAATCAACTAACTGTGTCTGTTTTTGCCATTTCAATTTTCTGTAGACCATTTTTTTTTTTTTACAAAAGGCGTTTTGCAATACCTACAGAAGTACTGTATAATAATTTTTATTCCCGGGAATAAATTTCCAGAATAACCCAAATCTGATTTTCACGACTTTTGTTTTTCCCATATTAAGAAAGCTTTCTCTTTTCATTCTCTGTGCTAACAGTTTCACGAGTTTAATATTCGCGAACTGGGTTTCCTCGGAAAAATTCGGGAATATTTATCCCGTGGAAAAATTTATGATTGTACAGTACATTTTCCCATTATGCTTAGTTTCATGCTATCACAGTCACGACATATATGTTTTGTCCAAATTCCTTGCCTCACCTTTAGAACCAGCAGATTTGTATTTGTGCCTTTTTGTCCAAAACCACTTCCTAGTAGTCATTAACCTATTACGCAGTCCGAACGCTTTACTCTCCATAAGCTAACCTGTCCCTGTCCAACTTATATACATTGAAGTACTATTGTCCATATTGCACACGTTCCTCTGTAAAATATTGACATAGGCTGTATTAGCCCAAATAAATTAAAAGGTCTTCAGCAGGTAACCACTCAATATGTTTCGGAGACTTTTACCCGTACATGTCTCTCTGAGTAGTGGCTCCTTGCCTAAGCTAAATATTAAGTAAAGACAACCCACATATTAATGAGTAAATATGAACGTGGCAATTGCTGAATTACCTAAATACGTGAAGTTTTGCTTATAAATGCAGAGCTTCATAAGAAAGAAGAATACCTGTCAAACAAACCATAATTACCAAATTTGCATAGTACAGGTTCAGATAGGAACAATTTGACTTACCCCTGAATCAATATGTACCCTTTCAAGCTGGACAGCTTATCCTAGTTAAACCATCCGCCAATGTTTAACTGAAGTGGAAACAAGCAGGGGCATTATATTCAGTCCCAGTAATTGTAAAATAAAGAGTTGTAGCTAGACCACCTGGGGGTTTACCTAACAGAAACATGTAAGCCTAAAATGTCTGAAAGCGAATATTAAAACAGACAGATGCCAAAAGATAAAGCTAAGTAGCACAACAGACAAGTCTAAAAACTGCAAATTATTGTGGCCAAACTTTCTAATAATCTTTGGATATTAACAGTAGAATTATATGGCAAATCAGAAAAGAATGAAATTCATTTGTATTTATGTCAAGAGAATGCAATGAAAATATTAACCAGATATCAGGTACAATTAGGCAAGCTTATTTCTGTCGTAGGCCGCTTCTTGCTACCTGTAGCCCCTGGGGGTTTACCTAACAGAAAACAAGCTAGCCTAAAATGTCTTAAAGGTGAACATTTAAAAAGAATGATGTCAAAAGATAAAATTAAGTAGCAAAAAGGCAAGTCTAACATCTCTAAATTGCACATCGTAGAAAAATCAAAACATTTGATATTTTTTTGCTTTTACATCCTTAGTTTTAGATATAAACTCGGAAGAGTTGCTAATACTCAACAAAAAATAATCACAGTTTCTAAAAAATTGCATTACAGGTTTTACGAAATTGATTCCTAATTGCAGTCAAACACAATGTTACTTCTTTTGATAATTGTTTTGCTGTACATTTTGCAGCGCCGGCTATGAATCTAGATTTAAACGGGTTTTTATGTAATTTGGATATCCAAGACAAAAGTGGAATAGAGGAGTCTTCTTCAGACATTTTGATATTAAAATTCCTTTTCATCGCATCTTCATGTGTATCTACCAAATTATCAATGGATTGTTTGTGTAAATTATACACGTCATTTCCTCTTTTGTCTGAAATATTGTTAATACCAAGCTCTTTTTTTCAAGATAATATTTTTTGCAGATGATCCCAAAATTGTTCCCTGCCTTATCTATGTTAGTGACTGCAAATCTTTCTTGTAGTTCTTTGACTGCTTTTGAAACTTCGGGTTGTTTAAATTAACCGTACTGAAAATCCTAATGTGGGATTCGTAACGACAAATACTATTCTAAAGACTCGTTTCAAGTTTGATAACCATCCTTCAAATTTCTGATATTCACTTTTTTCTTTTTTTTTTTGTCCATTTCATACAGTAGGAATCAAACGCATCACATGTATACTGAAAAATACTGTCAATGTTCAACTTGTGACTCTTTTTCACAATTTCTTTTAAACATGAATTATATATAATATCCAAATTACCTGAAAATACATGTTTGTGGTATGCAGCAACGAAATAAGAATATTTACTGTTAGACATAGAGTCACAATTTTGATTCGCTGTGATATCCTTAAGAGTAATTGAAGCCATAAATTTCTTGTAATTCATGATACTTTGTCCAATATTGTTGTCATATTTATAGGAAATGAAAGGGGGATCTTTAATGATCTTATATGTCAGCTTTTTGTTAGTGGCGACACATATTGGTAATAAGCTTTTTCCTTCAACACCATCAATTTTGATAGACAGCCCAGGATTCGGCTTTTCAAGCTTGGCATTATCTGTAATTTTGACTGAAAATTAAATGCCTGCAAACTCATGTTCTTCTTGATTGCCAACGTACTTGCTCATCCTCTCTGCATTACTGAAAGTTGGGTGCAAAGCCAGCAAAAACGGCCACGTGAATCATTTGAATCCCGATTTTTCACATTTACAATGGAATCGGTATGGGCAATGCTTTTGGGGATATAAAATATAATGAGCCCTGGACGGATTTGGTATGAACATCCACTATGCGGTGAAAATATATTATTCAAAAATTGGGGAACACAATTGGCCAATAAAAGAGCCCGATATCATAAACAAATCGTGTTAACTGGTAAAACGATCAGTCCAGCCCAGTCGGTACATTCAGACACCCAGCTCCACACCTGATAAGACCCTCACAAGTGTGTAATGGAGTGTCAATAAAAGTGAACCTGGCATACCCACTGATAAAACGCAGTTATGTTCAAAGACAAAACAAACGGCATTTCACTAAATAGGACAGTCAAAGCGTTAATACAGTTCTAGTGAAAGCAGGCTTGTCGGTAGTGGGAGCAAAGTCTAGCAAGCCATCAAGTCCATGAGCATGCACTGTTTGATAGACAACACAAACAAATTTGGAAATGAACTGAAATTGCAAAACTTGCTCATGATCAGGATAAAATTAAATGATGCATTCTCTCCCATCACTTCCAGCTTTTACCATTTCTTGCTGCAGACAGACAAGCTCACAGCCTGACACATAATAAACATACGACCCACATCATTCCTTCCTGCATATCTCAATCACATTTCTAATAGACTAGATTAACACTTGATCATCAAACATAGACCTACCTTTACAAGTATTATAAACTGATAGTAATATATCGCCACTTTTGCCCGCTGCATTTGGGAGATGACTTTTCACAGGCCTATTGTAAGAGGGAGACTACAGTGTTTGCATTGGGAATTGGACACACAGTTGGCCAAAATTAGCAGCATTTGTACAGACCTGTAGCCTTATAGGGGCAGGCAGCGTAATAAATTCACGGACTCCTGGATCTGTTGATTTTACTTTCATTTATTTTGGAATTGTAAAACAAAATGTTTTGAGGTTGGCCCTTAGGCAAGTATGCACGCAATATTTTTTTTGTTTTGTTTTGTTTTTTTTAACGGATTTTTCCTTGTTTGTGAAAGAACCATCCTTCGATCGTAGCCCATAGTCTCTCAGGTTGTATACAAATATCATGAAATCAGCATTTGCAATTCTAATGTATTACCCGCTCATCGATGAATCGATCGGGCAGCTGTATACTAAGTTATACAAAAGGACAAGGTTTCATTCGTTTTGTTCCCTTGCTTATTTCCATTTCGCTCTTTTGCATGTTTGAGATAGACATCTTTTTGTCTTAGTATCCTCTCCGTCACGCAGATGTATTTCATGTTCCATCCAACGAATTTAATAACAGACTCTGAACTGTTGAACACCTTCTGACTTTCTCCAGTTATATTTGCTTGGTAAAGACTGTGATATATGGTGTATAAGTTAAGTAGATAGGGAACGTTCCAACGTTTGTTGTGGGGATTTGGTGCATGTCGGTCTGGCAGGATGGAAACCCAAATCACAACGTTCATCCCAATTTTGCTTCTTCATCGAAATGCCTGTTGCGATAAGCTTTGAGCCATAAGCTGAACATTTGATGCCAAACATTTGAATATGATGGCTTAAAGTTACGGTAAATAAAAAAAAATACACACAGTTCGTTTTTTTTCCATTTTTGCAACATCAATAACAGACAGTAGAGGGTTTGATAGCATCCCTATCTAAGCCAGGATATTATCATATCACATTCCTAGAAATGGGTTCTAATGCAACAATAACTAAACTGGCAATTTGTATGACAAGAACATAATATACATCAATGAAAACGTGTATGCATGATAGCATCAATATCTTGCAAGGGTAAAATTCAAACAGATTCCTGAAGCAAGATGCATGCTTTTGAAGAATTGGAATCTTTTTGGCGATGCACAGCTTGAAGCATCATGCCCAGGAGTCTTCCAAAGGACAAAATACGCTCACTGGAGTCATTGGTGGAAGAAGAAGGTTCTGAAGCAAAGCACAGTGCCGGTACTGGATCCTGTCAAGTAAAGATTCGTAACTTGAGAAACACACACACAAACACACTCACACACACGCACACGCACACGCACACACACATACAGACACAGAGTGAGTGAGAGAGAGAGAGAGAGAGAGAGAGAGAGAGAGAGAGAGAGAGAGAGAGAGAGAGAGAGAATTGTTGAGTGGCAAAAAAGCAAGATCACTTGCTTCACCTCTGGCCAAAGGCTATCAGGACTAACGTACCGCGAGATTTATAAGACAGCGCTTTCTTAGTTTATTTTGTGTACCACTGAGTGCAAACTACTTTACATTTAATTCCTGTGCCAGAAGCAAAGTGCATCTGGCACAGGGCTAAAAATGATCTTGGAACAGAGCACCCGAAGTAAGGAAACGAAAATCTCTGCAGAGTCCAAAATTTTGTGTCAAGTCTTACTGCAATTATTTTCAAGTGAGCGTGCTGTTTATGTGTTACAAGTTTAAAAAGCGTCAGACTAAAAACTTCTTGTTAGTTACAACGCATATTTAATTGATCATGAATGCATATGTGTGAAAAAGGGATGCATTTGCAGGAAACACAATCACATGATACGTTGAAAAGGATCCAAAACAATACCCCTTTCACTTGGTTCTATTTGAAAGGAGGAAATGTAATTAAAGATCCCCCGCTCCACTCAACTAAATGAATTATTGATGGAAAGTCCTTATGTGCAAGTACCGTGCATTTAGTAAATGCATTAATGTTTTCAGGTTGGCATGAGCAGTCACCTGACTTACGGATCATCTCATTGCCATTTATATGTCAAATGATTAAATTACACCGTCATGATTAAGTCACTGATCTTCTCTCTGCACTCAGAATGGAGACACAGTTTGCTTCAAAATCACATTGTAGCTAGATTTCGTACCTTGTTATCATACACCAGCAAAATATTGTCAGCACAAAGCAGTGGATAGAGCTGTAGTTGTTGCAGTCTACACAAGGATACACTTATGTTCGTCATAATGGAGGCCACATCTCTGCTTGAAAACTGTTCCAGCCTCATATATTCTCGAAGTGTCTGCGTATCATGCGTGCGGTTTAGGAAGAACAAATCCTGATATGTAGTTATCCCTGAAAGAAAAAGGGTTTGGAAATAGTAATTTTGATTCTATTTTAGTTGTATGCACGAGATTTTACACGATATAATACATACGAATGAACCACCGTGGAAGCTATCATAATGCATGCTCTTTCAGTTTTACCTTCGTTTTCTAATCATTTGCCTTACGAAGTAATAAATGACTGTAATATCTTTTTTTTTTTTTTTTGCACCGGTTCCTGCACCTTAGAAAACCCGAATAGTTGCACCTATACCTGGAATTAATATTTAAGCAGTTCTGTGCTTGTAATTATATACAAATGGCAGGCTTATATAAACATAAAAAGGACACATATCCCAAACATGGGCAAATTACATGTGAACGTGACTGATCTCACAAATGTAAAACCCTACCGCAATAACATAAATATTATTTAAGAACTTCAAGAGCAGTGACCTTTTAGATTTAGTTACGATGAGAGTGTATTTCCTTGGTATGAATTATTCCCTTTGTATGTAGTTTAAAGGTCAGTATATTTTGACGTCTCCAGTGGATATTGTCGGGTGAATGGACGAGAGGTAACGCGAGTAGATCTAAGAAATTAATGATGAACAAGGAACTACGAGTCAAAAAATATTTGGAACTCGGTGGCTTTTACCCAATGATTCTCCTCAAAACTGCAAGCACGCCACTTGGAAATTTACACTTTACCCAAGACCTTACGTCTAAAACGCAACTCGTACTCAAAGGCATAGCACATACCTTGTTGTGATTTGAAAGGCCTTGTGGTGCTCGTAATTGTGGAATGGTTATCGGGGTTCTTTCCTCCTCTGCATGGGCACATTCCTCGACATAACCTTAAAACAAATAACAGGCACACATACGTAACATTCAGGGCAATCTAATTGAGGTGTGAATACACTAGATGACATACTGCTCCTTCTGACCTTAAAACAAATAAAGTGACTTTAGCATGTTTAATGTTGTGGTTATTTTTGTTTGTGCATATTATTTGTGAATCAGACCACAAAAACTAAATCACTTTTTTTCAGTCAAAATAGATTTTTTTTAACTTGAAGCACTAGTTCGCATTATATTCTAACGCAAAATTACATGTTATAAATAAAAAAAATATATATATATATGTCTACGTTACTGTGCCTATCAAACATGTCAAAATCCTTTATGAACACACACACACACACACACACACACACACACACACACACACACACACATATATATATATATATATATATATATATAGTATTGGCAGGAAATGTCTCACATTTATACATCATTATCATCTGTTGGCACACTTAGTCTCATATATATTTGAATATGTATGAGGGCCAAAATTCTTTTAATTTGCTTTTGATCTGTTTTGATATTTTGCATATGTTTACCTGACACTTTTTCTTTTAATTGTGAACGATTTTCTATGCAATAAGTGTCCACTCCAATGTTAAGTTACTGCATGTCCACTTTAGTGTCTCAACATATGTTGAAGATGATATTTGTTCTAGCACATACAACTGCTATTAGTACACATTAATGTTTTCCCAGTGCATTATCCGAGAAAGGATTTCCTGTATAGATTACCAAAAGAACTAGCTCGAATGGGCATTTGACGCAATTTAGTTTACCCTTGTAAATAAATCTGCCGTTAATGCACATGCCCAATCATATCTGGACTAAGTGTCCCACAGCCTTTCGTCTGTTTGAAAATTTAGCACTTGTTAATTGGCCAGCTCAAAAAATGAATAAATAAATAAGTTAACTGCATTAAGTGAATAATAATTGTATCTAAAAGATATCCCTGTATATCATGAACATAAAAGAGGACGAATAGAAGATTGTTCGGCCTGAGTATGAAGCAGCCAAGATTGAAGATCTATCGCCAACTGAAATTCCTATAAGGTGGGTATAAAGAGGATGTGTTGATATTTATTAGATCATATAGAGCCTAAGTCCTGATAATAGGTAAACAGTAGTCACTAGGGGTGTTACAATACAACACGAGGAAAGTGGCACATTTTAACGCAGAAGCTATTGGAGTTTAAACTAGTGGTAAGAGACATTAATCCAACAAGTTCAAGTCTTATGTACCTATTACTGATGCAGCACGGAAAGAACCCAAATGGAGTAACACGTGACGCTATGTTATCCGTCATGTGAACGCTATGTGTTTGGTTCAGTACCAAAGTCGATGATTGAGGTTCCTTTGATACACTTTACGAAGTGTGTATTTAAAATACGTCTGCATTTATTTTTTGATATAATGTGGCTTCTATCATGCCGTTAACTTTGCGGTACAGCACATTTGGAGGCGAGTCAATGCCTTTTCTTGATGTGCTTTTTGGACCCATTGACACGGCAGTTGATCTGATTATTATATTGGATGTAATTACAAGCATGCTGATGTCTGGACAATCGATCTTCCTACAGGAAGCATAAATCTAGCACCCTGATTATAATTAAAAGTACTTCCATTCAAGTAGTTCGACTTTAGGCGAAGTTAGCACCTAAATGGTTACAAATTTGTTACGGTGACACACAACATAAAGAATAGAATTGTTGTAAGTTGTGTTGTTATGTTCAAGAAAGGCTTTAACTACTGATTTTCATTGTGCCGACATTTTATCTAATGACACCTCTAGTATCGTGATGATAAGGTGTTACTTTGTAAAGCACTACGTTTAGCCTAAACCAATGATTGATTCAGCAGAATATAACATTTAAAAGTACTGGTCCATCTACCTTTCCTTTTGAAGAATCGGCGATATTGTGTAGATGAAGGGGTTCAACACGGAGTTGATAGGTACAACAAATACCACAAACCAAGCATATGTTTCTCCAGGAAGACGAACATTTCCTCCAAGTGAAACAAATCCTGAATATTGATCCAGAGGAAGATACCAAGTTATATAAAAACAGCTTTTTCAGATTATGGAAACCAAAATTGGCAGCACCAAGCACATAGAAAATGAACATGCATAGCATCTTAATATCATTCGGCTCTTGCAATTAATAACTTATAGTGTCACTACCTTCCGGTTAACATTTTCAAGCTTGGTCCTGTCTGACATGATGGCTGGCTTTTCCGGGTAGAATATGATTCAGATTCTCCAACTGGTCTGAGGGCAATGATTTTGTGTATGCTTTCTGGGTTTCCTTTACATGACTGAATACCTATGCGTATGTATGCATTTAAACAAATATGCCGATTTCAATATTGGAAAGATACTGACTTTGGCATTCGTGAACATCACTTTGTTTACTTTACTGTACAGAGTTTGATCAATTGAATGTTTTAATGTGGATATTGTGTGTTTGAAGCCTTCAATAGGAAGGTAATAATCTATATTTTCATGAATACACACACACACACACACACACACATATATATACATATATATATATATATATATATATATATATATATATATATATATATATATATGTGTGTGTGTGTGTGTGTGTGTGTGTGTGTGTGTGTGTGTGTATATATTCCTGTTTAATATAATATTTTTTCCTCGCCATAATTGGAAAAGAACAACTCTGGATCGTAGCGAAAAACCTTTTAATTTATACTCACCGAGAATACAAATCGGCATCCAACAACAAAGATCTGTCAGAATAATTAAAACCATTTGACGAAATACACGGATATTTTGGGACGTCTTCTTGCCTGCAGAGGCACTCGTATTTTGAATAGATATGTACATCCATATGTAAGATGTTAGTAACGTTACAGTTGCAAATATCGGAATTACGGATAAAGACAAAAAAGAATACATCCAGCCTGTATATTTCTCTGAAGTAATATGAATAGGTAAGCACACTGTAGAACGCCCATAGTATTTCCCCAGAAAATAAGGATAATGTATAACAGGAAACATAGCTATTAAGGTTGCTAGAAGCCATACCACTAGTACCATAACAACAGCACCTTTCTTTCGCAATCTGAAGCTACTGAAGGGAATACTATGACATTAAATACATTCAAGGTAATAGCAAGAAGCATAAGCAGCGATCCAACAGATGAAATTACGGCTGCTATTCCTGCTATGCTGCAAATTGAGGATGAGCGCCATCTCTTATCTTCTTCAATATAGCGTCCTCTATAAGCAAGATCAGCTATGGCTATTGTCAAAAGATAAAAACTCATTAGCATATCTGCTGCACCTAGGTTAGAAACCATGAATGAATGAACTTGATTCTGTTCTTTAGACCTGGCTCGGAAAAGAATAATGAGACCATTTCCAAAGAGAGACAAAATTCCCATGATCCAGAGTAAAATGCGCAAAGTTTCATTGGACATGAGGTCAGAACAACTTGAAAAGGCGTCAGCCTCCGGTGCACATTCTGTCAATGAAGGTGGTGCTACACAGCAAAACTTATAATCCGAACTGATTAATGTCTTCAGGTGGATTAGCTTAGTGAACATGAATTTATCAAAACGAATTATATCATTGCCAGATATATCCAACTCTTCCAACAGTAATAAGTCATGAAATGCCCCAGCCTCTATTGTATGTATTTTATCCTGTTTTAAAGATAGTTTCTTTAAGGATGATAGACCAAGAAACTGGTTATTTATTAATGTCCCCAAACTATAGGAAATAAGCTGTAAATTATGCAATGATTTAAGTCCGTGGAAAGCTCCATCTTCGATCACTACCAAGAGTGGGTTGCCTTCAATCTTTAAATTCTCAAGCCGATTTAAACCAAGAAATGTCCTCCTCTGTAATTTTAGAAGATAATTACAACTCAGGTCAAGCTCACGCATATTGAACGAATAAGAGAATATACCAGGTTGGACGTTTTGTATTTTGTTTTGTGACAGGTTCAAGTGAAACAGGTAAGAATATTTCCAAATGTGATCTAGCTGTGTAATATTATTGTAAGTAGACACTATTCTCCTGGCATCTGCCCCCAGTGTCTGTAGCACTGACAAAACACTGTGTGACTCGATATGACTGCAGTTGAAATCAGTTCTTTTGCAGGAACATTCCGTAGGGCAGGTAATACTTCAGAGGTGTTCATCATCTCCCTGTGCGCAATTTATAATTCCATCACACACCTGCTCCAAGATAATGCAGTTTTGCTGTCTTCTACACCTGTACATACCCTCACATTTGTTTACATCTATAACACACAATGGAAACGGAATGAAGAAGAAAACATCACAGTTAACATTCCACATCCACAAAAAACATCTTGCTGTTATGAAGCCATGATTGTACCTAACCCCGTGCTAACACAACTGTTTCCTAAAGGAAGCAAATTAAACTAAAATAAAGCTATAAAACTACGGTGACTGAATCAGCCAATTTTGATTTTTTTCACACAGGCTGCATTTTGCACATTTTTTATGTCCGTATCAATTAAGATTAAAGTAACATACATCTACAACCCATCTTTTGGTGTTTCTTAGGTAGAGTGGTAAACTTAATATCGTATCGGAAGAGTGAACTTATGTTGACTCACCACATCCAAATTCATCTTCTCTCTCTGGGCAATCCCAGGTACCATCACAGACTTTACTGAGAGGTATGCAGTAACTATCGGGGCACTTGATGTGCGCTTTTGGACACACAACATCAGCTGTAAAATGATATGTTTTATCAGTATAAATAAGATGCAGAAGGACTGGTGCACATTAGTGTGTGCTTCCCAGAATATATGTGGAAAAAACAGAAAGTCAAGCTAATGGCAGTTAATGGCTCAAAGAATTTTCTGTTGCTAAGACCCCACTTTATGAGTACATCATACGCGACCCAAGGTGAAAATGAACATCAAAAAATAAAAATAAAAATGATGAAATGCAGCACAAATGCAGCACAAATGTTGCATTTATATTGTGTGCAAAACGTCTCCAAAAATCTGTTCTAGCTTTTGCTAGAACATATGTGGGTAAATTTAATCAAAGCAGATCATCTGTGCATTACTGTATTGTCAGTTCCAATAAAAAAGTCACATAATATGTGCGTGTAATATAACTGTGGAAAATACAATTTACATGTGATTGACATATTTATTTTATTCAAATGATCAGTATCCTATCAAAAAGTATGTTTGTTTCACATAATTTCTGTTATAAGCGGCTATCTTGACCTTAAAAGGTCGTAAGTATTCATAACTGACATATGAAAGAACATATGTTCCAGATATGATAAAGAAAGGAAACTATTTGATGAAATACTTCATTGAAAATTGAAATGTCCAAGTCAATGCAAGAAGTGTGTCAATGTTTAAGTCAATATAATTAATTTGTACTATGAGCTCTTACGTTTGTACAATATTTGTGTTGTTTCTCCAATAACTCTATAACATAAATTATTTCTTCTAGATTTACTTTCTACGCTTCGATATGGACGCCCTCATGAAGGCTGGTCCCCACGAATGTGATAGCTGCTAAGCTCTACCACACTTACATTCATACTAAATTCACTGCTGCTTCTGCTTTAGCCCGTATCATTCAACAGGTAAGAGCCCAGATACAAGATTGAGTGATAACAGTCGCAATGAGAGTGAACTCTATAGATAGTGACAGGGATAACAAGGAGTCCAGTTATGTTTGTTAGCAAATAACCGAAAAGACCTCTTCAGGGCCACAATATACCCCAAAAAGAGGCATATAATGTGCTGGTATATTTGATCTCTAGCCGTGGAAACAAACAAAAAGTTAATAAAGGTAACAAAAGCAGGAAGAAAACAAAACAAAAGTAAAACACATGAACCCTATCAGACAAAAATGATAGAAAAAACACATACACACGCACACAAATACACACCCACACACGATAAAATGAAAACTTTCCCGATACAATTTTCCAAACGGTAAAAACATATCTTCAACAGAAGCCTATTCTGGTAATCTGAATAGAAAATCAGAAATTAGACAGCTGTGTGAACAGCTCTTGGTCAACGGGCCTAAGGTTCTTTAAAAAAATAAAGTTGCAACTGAATAGACCTGTGTTGAGCTTCAGCTGATTGCACGTGTCATTTAGAAGTATTTCAAAGATTTGACCATAGAAAAATTCAATAACGATATAAATTTTACCGGAACATGAGAAACTGAAGAATATTTAAAGAGAACTTAAAAAAAAAAAGAACTTTTCAACTTGGTGTCACCAAGTGAGCAACTCTTTTTAACCATTTCAGACAACATATCCTTCAAGTTTTAGCTTAATCTGAGTGGCGGTTCATGATAAGTCTTAAATGGTGAAAACATCAACAAATCATGAACAAAATGTAAGACAATGCAGTATCAAATGGGGGACAATTTAACAAGTGGTCACTACTAATATTCTTGTCTGATATGAAAGCAATTGGGTGAGTGGTTTTGGGGAAAAAGGTTTATCAAGAATTGGATCCCCGCCGGACCATACCCCCAAAATCATCACATATGCAGAAACTGCTGGAGCGTGACTATTTGCAAAAAACGTGGTAGAAACTCACCTAAGGTACATTGGTACAAACTTTAAAGTCAATCTGGCAGACGGTCTTGTTGAAGAAGTCGAAAATGTGATTCTGAACAAACGGTTGGATGAACATTGGAAGACTGAGGCTTCTTAGAGCTCAGCCTGACTTGAAAGTCAGCTGTGTTAAAACGGGAGATAAAGAAAGAACGAAGGAAGAGGAAACAGAGAAAAGAATTAGACTAGATCAATATAATAATGAAGCGACCCAACTATACATAAAGGTATATACATATACCACAGCATCCAAGTTAAAAGCCCAAGTGGAAACAGATGGAAATAAGACCAGTAAGATATACATGTAAAAGGAAGCGAAATAGTATTCATGAATTATGGAAGTCAATATTCAGATGAAAATAATCATCGGAATCTGCACCCCCTCCCATCATGTCTTATTTTGCTAAAGCATTCTGCCTACCAATGAATATGAAACTTTATGTGTAAACAAAGCAAAGTGGATCTCTTAATAGTGCTGCATTCATATCTCCATTCAATAAAGGAAAGATTACACGCCTGAAAGAATGGCAGTGTTAAAAACAATAAACGTATGTAATGCGTGCCAAAAAACTGAAATGCTCATAAGATAAGAAAGAAAGTGGATTCATTTTCTCTTTGACTTGTGTTCAAAGTGCGTCTGCGGATGTGTGGTTCATTCGTAGCTTTTGAATGACCCCCTTTTTTTCGTTGACTACATTCCTTACCTGACTGAGAAATGTTTTCCTCATTCACTGTCTCTTGGGAAAATTATTATTTTCATACTCTGTTCGACAATAGGTTGGATAATAAATCATCTCATAACTTTTTTCTGGTTTCCATACATATCAATACATGCTACATATTCTGCATTTTTATAGCTCATGACACTACTTTACTCAAATAGTGCCTGGAACCCCTGTCGATAATCACCCCCTCTCTCAACGTGGGCACAGTGCTTTTTTGTACTTTATGATGGAATTCGAAAACATTGTTTGCAATTACAACATGCCACATTAGCTCTTTCAGTTTGACCTGTTGACAATCTTTACACGTTTCATCACTATGCTTAGGGTACAATAACCAACTCGCTTGGTGTGACCTTTCGACCTTTTGTATTCTAATGTTGGCTCAAAACAATAGGCATGCTAATACGTGAATGAGGGCGGGTTATGAAAAATGATTCTGGTATGTTTGTGTCAATTCAAGGCATATCGATACCCATCAGAATTGGCAATAGAAGTTTGAATTAATATATCCTCAGTGACAAGATTATATATGTTTTCGACAGGCTCACATAAGGAAAAGTGTGTCATTTAAGTTAAAGTGACACCCAGTCATGATAAGACTATACTCACCACAATTTTCCAGATGTGATCCATCTCGGCACCCCGTGTAGTTCCCAAGATAATCAATATCATACATACAAACCAAGGAAGTATCAATCTTATATGTCGCTGACTTGCACTGGTAACCAGATGAGCTTGTCTCTTTACCTAAAGTACACACACACACACACAAACACATATATCTTTTATCATTTAACCTTTTCTCCATACACTTGACTGGTGAAACATCTTGTGAAAATTGACTTTATAAGTATCATGATGCAATCATTTCACCGTTACGATCATCATCACCATCCTCATCATTTAATATATTTTTGTAAGTGCAATAATCTTCTCACAAGTACCACCATGTATATCTGTGTAATCATCCACTTCTAAACGAGCACCATGTAGGATTGGAGAATAACAAAATTCCGAGGAGAGATAATACAACCAACAATGAATTGAAAGCTAAGGTGCATTTAAAAGATAATATTGCATTTCATAGTTCCATTAAATAAACTGTAAGTTGCGCGTATTCCATATAAGTGCAATGCAGGAAGCCAAATATCGCTAATTTACATAAGACGCATGTCGAAAATTATGTCCAGTTTGTTAATTTTTGACAATTATTTGACCCTTATTGCGAATAACTTGTTTGTCACAGTTCATATTTTTGTACATTTAGTGAATATGGAATGATTATAATCATTTTTCCTGTACGATTGGTGCGCCTATTCTCATTTAGAAACTGCTGGCCACATAGTACATAACGAAAGAAGGAAATCATGCATAAACACACACACACGCACACACACACACGCACACACACGCACACACGCACACACACAAACACACGCATGTATATATATATATATATATATATATATATATATATATATATATATATATATATATATATATATATATATATATATATATATGTATATATATATATATATATATACGTGTTCACCTAGGCCTAAGTGCCTACGCATACACAGGGGCTCATAGTTTGCCCCCAAGAGTTAGGGTATTCTGCAGCGATATCTACATGCTTTAAAGTCTTCGTCTTCTGGTGGATTACTGGCGCAGTTAGCCACACCATCACATACATACTTTCATGGAATAGATGACCCGTCATAACAATTGAATGCTACAGTCATGTCATATTTATCTGAAAAAAGAACAAATACCTTTAGACTTAAGAATTTGTCTTTCATAATAGTCTCAGGTAAGGCGAGGCACTGGATTCCAATAAAAACAGCCCACCATCTTGATGTGCGCTGTTATGTTACAAGGGATGCGAGTAAAATCTTTATACAAGGACTATTTACACCTAGGGCAAAATATCCTGCTAGTTGCTATATGCAAGTCTCCTGATATGCCATTTCAAAAAACACAAGTACATCAATAAGTAAAACGTTTGGAGCAAAGAGAATGTTTCACAAAGAGAGTCTTTGCTAAGGTTGAAGGTAAAAGTTAATGAAAGAAGAAGTGAATCACGCACATACCACACATCTCTTCGTCAGATTTATCGATACAGTCTCTTTCGAAATCGCACGTCTTAGCTGATGAAATGCATTTGCCATCGCCACAGCGATACTCAGAAGCATTGCATAGCAGATAAACTAGATGGAAAGAAAACAAAATTGGAATTTTACAGAATAGTGAAATATTTGGGTCAACTGCACTTTCCGTACTTTCATTGAAAGTTGACCTACACTAAGTAATATAGATTTAAATTTAGATACACACACACACACACACACACACACACACACACACACACATATATATATATATATATATATATAGATATATATATATAGTGATAAAACAATGTGTCTCAAAGTTTTTCATTTTCCAAGTGGAATGTAAAAGGATTTTGACCTTAAAGTCTTTAAACTGAATAGTTACTTTGTCCATTAATCAGCACTTTATCTGTGTAGTTTCGCATTGCGAGCAAAAAAAAAAAAAAAAAAAAAAAAAAATTTTCCCTGACAAGCTGAGATAGAAAGTTTTAATATCAAATGTTATTGGGCGTGCTTGTTTTGTTTATGGACCAAAACTATTTGGCCACAGATTAATCTTTTACTTAGAAAACAAAATGCTTAAATCCAGTTCTCTGCTTGGGTTTGAATTCTAGCATTGTCGAGATACAGGGAAAGAATGCATGACAAGGAGTAGGAAACATGGGTATAATGCAACGCAATTCTGATATTTAGCATAGTTGACCACCCTGAAACGTATTATACACCTTTATCAGAAGCTTAAAGTTGTTTAAAAAAAAAAAAAAACACCAGAAATGTTGGTAGATTTGACAATGACATTCACTTATTGGTACTGAAAATGAAATGTTGATGTTTTGGTAACTATTGAATCTCTGTTCAACATATTTAATTGTATATCCTTTTGCTGCAGATCTGGGTTGCTTCGTGACCGCTGCATAATCAGCAGAGCAGAAAAAGTCAGTCTCATAAAGTGTCATCTGCATAGCTGAGCCCACTGTGCACTGCCAATTCAGTGTGTCAGCATGTGAGGTTTTTCCATTTTCATAGTCTTTTCATTAGGTTTGACAAGCTGTTGAAGTGGATTAGATAAAATTTACGTTTCTTTTTCTGGCATATACATTCATCATAATGCAACATGAACAAGTATCTGTGACACAGCAGATTTTGAGCATGATAATATATGATGCTGTAGAAAAAAATGTTGCCATTTGATGCACATTATCTTTTTTTTGCAAAATATACTTGACAATATCATGACTCACAACACTATAAACTGTTAAGGTGTTGACTGCTGGTTTTGTATGATGATACAAAGCAGTTGCATCCAGTTTTGGTGAGGGGATAGGCTTGGAGATACGTTAAGACCGTTTAAGTTTCATCAAAGCCATCATCCACTCAGTTCCCTAAAAGGCTTGTGTTTTCCCATTGCACGCTCCCACATTTTCATTTTATATAGACCCCACTTTTCAGAACAATTGCCATGCTCATGTGCTGCATAAGTATCACATTAGTTTTATTATGCACAAAAGTTACCATTGCCTTGCTATCAACTTTTTCCTTCAACATTTGACGGCAGATATTTTTCCTATTTTTTCCTATTTTTCCGTTGCACAGGTTCTCATATAGCTTGTTAAGAGGCCCCTAACCTTCTACTGTTTCATTTGCTCGGACCAGATATTTGACGATGGTGTCTGGCATTTTTGTCATAGTAGGTTTGAAAATACTTTATGAAAGTCTCCATTCGTCGCCTGCTGTATTCTTTCGCGCCCATGTAGTAGGTAGATACTGTCTTGTGTTTTGGACAGGCCAAAGCCTTTTTGCAAACAAGTGTTTGGATGGCATCGTTTTTGCAAATGATAAGACAGAGCGACACTACCTCTAGAATTCCGAACCTTTACCCACAGTTATTTCATAATAGCTCTACCCACAAGACCTTGTACACGCATCTAGCATTTTACACGCCATGTTACACAAAATGCAGTGTAGTCCAATAACATTTTGGCGTCAAACAAAATTAACGGAAAACTTCCAGTAATTGTGTCTTACTGACACTTCTTATTTTCTAATGTAACTGGCAATGCGTCCATAACAGTTAAAAAAATGCAACAGCTGATTTATTGTAATGCTTCTGAACTGCACCGTTTGTTATAGATACATTCCGTTAAGACCAGCTTACAAACCAAATGAATTAAATAACATGTTGCCTAAGTTATGCTCACTAAGTGTGACAAAAGGGTATGCCTCCGACCGAATTGAGATTTTTCTAAGGAAATTTGATACAGTTTTAGAAAGGAGTTTACATCACAAGCCTTTCTGTCAATACATGCAAGACTGAAATTCTAAGGTTTTAGCAAGACTTTAATCATGCTTTGGGATCTGAATAGTTCAGAAAATTCATTGTTGGTAAATACTGAGTGGTTTCCTCCTGACTTATAGCAGATTAAGGGAAATTTTGAGACAATGTGACCTTCTTATTTTTTTTACTGAAATTTGTGAAGTTTAAGTTGTTGGAACAGCGCAGCAGGAAAAGTGCCAGAGGACAAAACATAACTTCTATGTAAACTGATGAAAACTCTTGTTGCACATACAATTCAAATGGCAATTAACTTAGTTGAATTGCGATATATTTTGGTTGCTGTAAAATAGCAAACCACTTCGAATAGATGTCGGCCTTTTATGGGTGACTGCCTGTCTCAAGGTAGGAGTGAAATTTGTTTCTTCAGATTGGTATTGGAAGATAAATGTTGATGCTATGCCACATCTGAAATATATTTGCTGTCATTGTTGGGTTTGGAATTTATGAATATGAATCATGTTTGTCTGTACTAGTTGGTGAAATTGATGATTAACATAAAAATACGTTCAAGCGTACCTGTTGATAAATCTCAGAAAAAATCAATACCTAGCAAGAATTTGCATTTTCATTTTTTTTTGTAGCAGCAACCATATTTCAGTGAATGTGGCTGGATGAGAAAATTGTATCTGCATTAGACACTGAAGCTTCAATGCAACTACAATATGACAATATTTCTACAACATACATTGAGACATTTATTTGGGACAAAACACAAATCTATACTTGATCTATAGTTAGCACACAACATACTGCAGCCATTTTCATCAGCATTGTTTCCACAATCCCGGTTGAAATCACAGTATAACGATATGTGAATGTAATTTCCATCTCCGCATGGAAAGCCAGCTGAACCTGTAAAGTCGTTAACAACCTTTAAGAGTTTGTTATCAACAGTTCATTACTCTTTTCCAAATTTTGCACACCCGCTTAGGCTAAGCTTTATCTAAATGATCCGTCATTCTAACAGTGCACCGTTTGTACTTTCGATTATTTTCTACTTTCCATGCCGCGATTTGTGCTTTACATAATTTTGAAGTTTACAATCATTCCAGAGATCTTTCTTTACTTGGGAGAAAATGAATTGTATGGTTCAAAAGATAAAACAAGTGGTGCAGATCGGAAGCCATTAACAATTATTGCTTGCCTTTAATCCCTTCGCTTCCCCTCTATTTTTGGAGGACTATAAACAAGGCCGTGCCCCCTGAAATCTCTATGTTTGTGTTTCATCGGCTTATAGTTGAGATTTTAAGACAAATCTAAAAGATAACAAAGTAGATACCTATATTCTGGCATTCTCGTTCATCTGATCCATCATGACAATCCAGATGATTATTACAAACGTTCGAATCCCATATACACTCTTCTGATCCGCACTTGTACATGAAATCCAAACAGTCTCTAACTTCAGTATAGAGTATAGTTGTATTGAGATGTAGTCCTGTGGATAGCAGCCGTTAATATCATTCACATATTGCCAGTACGAACTATTGGGGCAGATTCATAAATATTACAAAATCCATGGTGGTCTACTTTCTTCTTTTGCTGGAAACTCAGCTGACTGACAACTCAGCATAATTAAAAAGTGACAGGCCTACCTTGTCTCTTTCTATCCTTGTCACGAGTGTGTAAACTTGGGTTTTCTGTAGATAAGCCTCTATGTTTTGGAGAAATGTACAGTTAATAAAATATATTACATAAGTTGAGAGGACCAGCTTAAGACCAAAGGTTGCTGATTATAGGCCACTGCTTGTCTCAAGTCACAAGTGAACTTTGTTTCCTCGCATTGGTTTTTGAAAACGAATGTTGATGTTTTTGTAACCATTGAATCCCTTCTCTGTCATTGTTGGGATGAAATTTATAAATATCAGTAATCTTTTCCCCCAAAGCCATTCTTGATAATAAAGAGTAATTTATTAAGTTTTAGAAACAGAGTTAGATATGAAGACGAAAATATACTAATATAGAGACGAATAAGGAAATCGATTTAGGGATATGTGCTTGGGTATATGTATTTAACAATTGTGAATTCAAGTTTATTTCCTTATTTTACATGGCTTGTGGTTCATCGCGTGGCTACTACTACTACTACTACTACTACTACTACTACTACTACTACTACCACCACCACCACCACCACCACCACCACCACCACCACCACCACCACCACCACTACTACTACTACTACTACTACTACTACTACTACTACTACTACCACCACCACCACCACCACCACCACCACTACTACTACTACTACTACTACTACTACTACTACTACTACTACTCAAATCAAATCAAATTAAAAGAACAAAAAAAGTAAACTTCCTGATTGATATCCAGTTAGCTAAGGGCTATGCTATAATAGTACCTGGTACACATTCATTAGCTCATTACTGAACGTTGATATCTTTGAACTACTGTTAATGTGGTGCTTTGAAATTTTATTTACTAGCACGAGGAAAAAACCCCAAAATATCCAAAAATGCAATGCTCCTTAAGGGAATGGATACCTCCTTAGTCTTTTAAACATTATACCTGGCAGGGACAGCATGTATTTGGTGCGCCTTATTATACACAAAAAGTACACGCATAGAGGTATTCTGTCAATGAAAACTAAAGAGGATTGACTCACCTAAATTTATATCAAACTCACAAAAGTACGTAGCTTTGAATGGTCTTTTACAGGGTACTAAGCGCCAGCCATCCATGTCCATCACCGCACACTTACTACCAGGCAATCCATTTGGTTCCCAGTTTACCTTCTTTACCCTGATTTCTGAGTTGGCCCAATCAGAGAAAATGTAAGGTTTGCCATCTGACCATCGCAGTATTTCATGTTTTTTGGACAACCCTATTGGTTAAAAAAGGTAATTAGTTTTATTATTATGATTAGTAGTAGTAGTAGTAGTAGTAGTAGTAGTAGTAGTAGTAGTAGTAGTAGTAGTAGTAGTAGTAGTAGTAGTAGTAGTGGTACTTGTAGGGGTAGTATTAGTAGTAGTAGATTAGCAGTTATAGTGTTATTATTATTATTAGTTACAACAGGAACTGTTCAAACTTTCTCATGCTCCCACCTATATTGTTACCATACGAATCTATTATTCTTGATCACATGACAAACTCAAACACATAATATTAATAGATTGCACTTTTCTAAAGGAAATCTGATCATTTTTAAAAGGACATTCAGTCCCCTATTCAAGTTAATTCAAAGTAGGCAAACGGATTGAAAGATCAAAACGGTAATACTAATCTTTAGGCAAGAATATTAAGTATTTGACATACGCATTTCAATCTATATGTAAATTTATCTTTCTTAACATTTTGCCGTTGGCAATATCATCATACCTATAAAAGCACGATTTGTCCCAGCATGAATGCTCAGGAAATTATATTCTTGAGAATCTGCAATAGAAGCGAGGTGTCCTCCCATCTTCAAGCAGTCTGAGTCAGCATCTGACCAGTCTACCTTCCTTTTTGTTGCATAGCGCATGTAATACCAACTGTTGCCACTGGAAAACCAGTGTGTATGGTATCCTGCAAATGAAATCAGCGTACTTTTGCAGATTAGCATAGAGAATATTTTGTATATGTGATTCTATTTCTAGTGAAAGTAAACATAAAATTTAGTTTTATCTATCGTGTATTTTTTTTTTTAGAGTTTGCACGGTATGCTCTCACAGAGCCCACTTAACCAGTATAAAAATTATGGCAGAAAATTTGATCATACTCACCTATTTTTAATTTGTCAGCTGTTTACGAGTTCAAATATGTCAAGTTCAGCGGGCAGCATCTACAACTCAAAGAGATGACGTACACTTACGACAGGATGGCACGTCACAATACTCCCATCGATATGTGCTGTCTGTTGTATAACACCAAGGTCCATTTTCTTCGTTGCTAGGATTTCTACAGAAATTTGATGCCTCGTTTAGGGATCTATCCGGAAAGGAAACATCAACTTTAAAGTGATGACGGTGTGGATACTGCATGTCCCATCTTTGACAAGTTCTTCCATGTTTCGTGGTGTTCAAATGGCCTATGTATTCCTTTCCACTCAGTGTCTGTAAACATTCTTCCACAGCAAAACTGATTAGGATCTATCTATCTATCTATCTATCTATCTATCTATCTATCTATCTATCTATCTATCTATCTATCTATCTATCTATCTATCTATCTATCTATCTATCTATCTATCTATCTATCTATCTATCTATCTATCTATCTATCGATCGATCTATCTATCTATCTATCTATCTATCTATCCATCCATCCATCCATCCATCCATCCATCCATCCATCCATCCATCCATCTATCTATCTATCTATCTAACTACCCAACCACCCATCCAACCACCCACCCACCCACGCATCTATCAAAACTGATTAGGATCTATCTATCTATCTATCTATCTATCTATCTATCTATCTATCTATCTATCTATCTATCTATCTATCTATCTATCTATCTATCTATCTATCTATCTATCTATCTATCGATCTATCTATCGATCTATCTATCTATCTATCTATCTATCTATCTATCTATCCATCCATCCATCCATCCATCCATCCATCCATCCATCCATCTATCTATCTATCTATCTACCTACCCAACCACCCATCCAACCACCCACCCACCCACGCATCTATCTATATATCTCTATCTATCTATCTATCTATCCATCTATCTATATATCTACATATTTGTATATATATATATATATATATATATATATAAAACCAGCTACAGAATTCGAGGGTTGATTCACTACTGAGCATTAGAACTAATTTTTGTAGTTCATTCACCCTGATATCATCTGCCTTGAACAGATATATTGCATCAACTTTTCCAAATAAATTATCTTTCGCTCTGTAACATTACAGAGCTTGATAGGAATGCCGTGTTGTAAGAGAACATTCGACTTTTACAGGTTCCAAATCTTATCTTAAACATATGAATTTTTCATCTTTTCCCGAAGATGAATCAACTGGTTTTGCTTCCTTGTTGGTGGGGACCATTTCAATATCTCATTCCATTGATATTTAGATACGTCGACAAATAGTCACGTTTAAGATACCATAGTGATGAGATTTTATGGCATTTTTGCATCTACTTCCTTCAACAAAATGGACATTCGAAATACCATATAGGGTAAACAAACGCAATACTGATTTTTTCTTCACTTCATTCTTGATAGACTTATATATATATATATATATATATATATATATATATATATATATATATATATATATATATATATATATATATATATATATATATATATATATATAACAATTTCCGCAAGATATACTTCACATACCACTGAGCACATTTGGGCAATACTTTACACCTATAAATGCATAAAGAATGTCTGTGAATATGGTAGTGTTATAATATATTCAATAGAAGTATTATGGATGCTTGAATTGTACTTCGGAAATGATTTGGAACATTGTTGTGAAATCGTATATTCCTATCAATTAAAATTTTCTTTGATTGCACAATCAACAGTGAACAATCATTGCAGATACCACTGCACTCACTGTGCCTGCTTTGAAGTGATCACAAAGCCACATTAGGCCTTTAAATGAAGTGTGATAGTAGCAGAACTTGTCTGCTCCCATTGAAAATTCCTGCTTAGGAAAAGCATGCTCATTGGAACCTTGATTTGCGGTGAGAAGCCGTACTTTGTTAATATATAACGTTTGCAAAAATGCAAAGTATAGGTTTTTGTCATATCGGAAAAAAACTATGCACATGGGCTAAACACAGTTCTTCATATATTATTACAATGTCATGCAGATTGGATTATATGTTAAGACAACAAGACAACAAGACATATGCTTTTGGCCTGTCGCGTAGGCAAAATATATTTTATAATGATATATGTATAATTACAATGTGTATTACCTGAGTTGCACAGAGGGATGTCACAGAAGCCGATACGCAATCTTTTATCTGTGGTAAAGCACCATGGACTGGTGTCCTTGTTGGGATTGCGACAGTAGTTAGAAGCTTTAGAAATATTGAAATTGTCTTTAGGAAATGCACTGCTAGTTAATCTATGCTTATGAGGGTAGTTCTTGTCCCATCGTTGACATACCTTTCCGCTTGCAGTAATATTCATACCACCCCTATAGGATAAGCCTTGTGTGGTAAACACGCATTCTGGAAGCACATGTTCAAGTACAAAATGAAAAATGTAAACTTCTATGCATCACTAGCATATTGCAGCACGGTTTTATTCAATTTTAACGTCACAAACTATGGGAATAAGCAAACAATTAGATATTGTTTTTCGCCAGACTGCTACATGTAATATAATGCGCACAAAATCAGCATAAATACAGGCTAGCGAGCCTCTCGGCCAATTGTTCTTGAACGACATGTATTTTAACTCAATGATGTAGTCAAATATAAAGTAAAAATAACAGTAGTTCTTACGATTTAAAAGCAACGTGAGCAGCACGGTAGTAAATTAAGTCATATACACCTAATTCCACGGATCTGTGTACCAAGACAAACATGTCAGCAAAATTCGTCCCAAACTGTATATGTATATATATATATATATATATATATATATATATATATATATATATATATATATATATATATATATATATATATATATATATATATATTCCCACCCTATTTCAACTTACATTTCACATTCCTCTAACAAGGTTAAGATGAACTGTATATTTCAGGCCCACTTTGGCTTATCAATCCATTATTTTTACCCATTTACTTGGAAATATACGTCCAGTTATTAGGGATTGTGGCTCTTTGGCTGTCGAGGTTTAATTGAAAAGCTTTAGTTTGAACCTGCTATTTCACTATTGTCGATGAAAAATGAGCTGAAGGTACGATTTTTCTTTTTCAGACAACTATTCAGTAATAACATACTAGTATCAATATCGTCCAGTGCCAGTGAGAAGAAAAGACAAAGACAGAGACATATGATTCAGCTTCTATACACAACCAAAATTTTATTATTGTTATTATTATTATTATTATTATTATTATTATTATCATTATTATTATTATTATTGTTGTTGTTGTTGTTCTTGTTGTTGTTGTTGTTGTTGTTGTTGTTTTGTTCTTTGTATTGTAATTTGCCTAATAGGTTTCAAATTTGAAATAACAGGTTCATTACAAATTTCCATTGCTTTATCACGACAACGTCCTTATGATATTTCAGTATCTTTGCATATATTACAATAATCCAATATCTTTAGATATATCCACTTTAGAAGGCCTTGTATTCATGTCAACTTCCCTGATCGTGGGATTGAAGAAATTATGCAACAAATCAATGCAGGCACTTTGATGTATTTTTAAATTTTATGCAAGCACATGAAAAAAAGATCAATTATATAATTCTTTATTCATTATTTATTTAATGAATTGCATTATTTATTTAATAACAACGTCCTCATAATGTTTCATTATCTTTATATATATCCAGGTATTCATGTCAATTTTTCTGATCATGGGATTGAAAAAAAGTATGCAACAACCAGTCCTGGCACAATTTTATGCTTTTTAATTTTTACACAATGCATACGAAATAAATTAATTATATAATTCATTATGCATTTTTAGGATCAGGAAATAGGACCTGCAGAGTGCCAATTCACCTTTGCGCCATGTGTTCTTGCGCTGATAAGAGCCATCTACCCAACCAAGTCAAAGGGGAAATCTGGCTAGGAACATACGACGTTTCCATAGAAGAGTTTTATCGTGCCATTATGACGGTCTAAAAAATGGACATGTGAAATATGGACTACTGGTGTAGATAAAGCTTGATGAGGCTTTTGGCTGATATTTATTGTTTGTGGATTGGTAGAAAATTTCGAACACTTTCAACTTGGCTGAAGGAGATGGACAGGTGAAAGCGGATAAATGAGTGTTGTATATATTGTCAAAAAACGTGTTTTTGTATCAAATTAAAAATCTTGTCATATCCTTGTATTTATCAGATTCTGTATCAAAATTATCATAATACTATACCGCAAATTTTACATGAAGAAAACCTACTAACAGTTTGGTTGAAAAGGGTGAAATAGCATATCTGGGCAGTTTTGTTGTGGTGCCAAAACCTAGGCCTACATTGAATTTTTATCATTGACCCTGATATACAGTCCATTGAAAAAAAAAAAGTAATTATGAAATGGGTTGTCAAAGATTATTGGTACGGAACTGCTTGTACAATGTACCATATTGTTCCTAACCTGCCTTTTCAGGGGTGGGGGTGGGGGGTGGGGGTGGGGTGGTTATAGCTTGATGAGGTTTGTGCTAATGCTTATTGCTTGTGGATTGGTAGAAAATCTTGAACACTTTCAGCTCATCCATTCATCTTTCATAAATGGTTTCAGATTATGAAACAAATTTATTACATATGAATGCATGTTTCAAATTATTGTCTGAATAAAGATGCACTCCACCTTCAAATCTTATTTCACAATTTGAAAGGACATTTTCTCCTATAGATGTCGATGAGGAAAACACCAGGCCACCAAACTGTTTTTGCATTAAAATAACGGCAACAAAAACGAGTATTTGTTGAACTCCCGTTCTTTTTTATACAAATATATACATGTAATGTATTGTTTGAAGACCACAGGGTCCTGGTCTGAAAGCTGCACCGTTAAAAAAAAAACGTCAATTATTGTCTCCTTTGGCAGCGACACTGGAAATCTTATTTTTCAAGTCTGCCAGACTGTAATGTCCAATATTTCCACTGTGACAGCATACAAATTTATGGTTCAACAGTCCACTTTTTTCAGTTTTGCACAGGATATGAAACTTGACATACATATTAAGAATTATGGGGTCCCGGGTCGGGATCTGCACTATAACAGGAATGTCAAATAAAAAAATGGAATAAAAAAACAAGGTCAATTATTGTCGCTTTTGGCAGACACACTGGAAATCTAATTCTCAAAGCCCAAAAAACTAGGACTGACTTTTACGTAATGAATAATGTTTCCATTTTGATAGCATTCACATTTATTGCTCAACAGTCGACTCATTACTTTTTGGGCGGGATATGAGACTTTGTTAAACTTTTTTTTTCACTTGGACCCGAGCATGTGTAACTTTACATGAAATATAGTCCATTTGTTTCACATGGTCTGTACAATTCTACTCCTACTGAGTGGGAAATTCTTTCGGGTGCCCTATCGTCCACACCACATGATGTAACGCTTTATTGGCGTTCTGTGCAGCTCCCAGTGAACAAGACCCAACGAGCTCTTTGTCTGTCAGTGTGGTGAACAGCGGTTGCATTGATTCCACTACTGCTGGAGCTTGTGGCTGTGCTGGTGGCCTGAAAATAAATTTTAGCTATTTTGAAATGAAGATTACCATATTACCTCTATTTTGCTCCCTCCATAATAATCACTGTCTCATGTCGCTGGAATGTTTATCATACATGCTTATTCTCTTGTTGAAAAAAAAAACACACACAAAAACAAGGATACTTTGGTACCTATCTGTGACAGCATTATGAAGGCATAACAAAAGCCATGAACACAATGGAAGGAATTTGCTATGAAATGCCAAGGCTAACATTTGACAGTGTTTGTACATGAACCATACCAGCTAAACCATGGCAGAACGCAACCTTTTGCCCAAATTGAGCAACTGGTGATAAGTATCGTGTAAAAAAAAAAAAAAAAAAAAACTACTTACCAGCAGCTGGTTGACCCTAAAGTTTGGTCGACTTGGAATTTGCACCAGCTTGTTGGGCCTGTTGGAAACTTATGATGGTGGGTCACCATAGCGGCCCAACATGGCCCATGTATCCTTTGGAATCCGGTCTGGATCCCCAGTGTTGCCACTAAAATCGCAATCCGACGGATCTGGTCGCCCCTGGGTATGCCACTCGCATTCTCCGGCAACGTCTACCGTGTCTGCCTGGTCACTGACAACTGTCCCAGTCGAAATGTCTGCAAACTTGCGTCCCGTTGCAATTGATGTACTCCTTGCGGTATAACTATTATCACTATCAATCTCCCTCCCATTCTCATCCCGCTATCTAGCAATTCTGTCCGGTTATTATTTTTTTTCCTTCCTTGACTGTCACATGGTTTTCGCGTTGGATTTTGCTCAGGCCGTTTTAAGTTGTACAAAACTTTCCGAAACACTGTGCAAAGTGAAGCGCTGCCATCGTGTTAATAAAGCCATTTGCTTCTTTGATCTGTCGTATGAGTTGTAAGCGATACAAAATTTACTGGTCTTCGATGTTTGATCCAATATATAAGATATGAGCAGTGAGCAATGTCATAATTGTAAACCTGACAAACAAACTGTAAAACCGCGTGTTGTTGTTTGTCACCGCTGCCATTTTGAACACAGGGGCCAAGTTGTTTGCCCGGGGTGATAATGCGATTGTGTTTATCCCCCTTCTCCCCACCTCTCTCATTGTCTTTGTAGCGGGCCACATGAGAAACCATCGCAAGGAAACCACAGAATAGTTCAAGTTTTAGTGGAATGACTTCAAAGATTGTGATTTATTGACGGCTTTTACTGTTCATTTTTTATGACAATGCATGAAACGTATTGTAGCGCATGGTTTCTTTTCACACAAGAAGAGTCGTAACAATAGAGAGACTACACCTCAAGTAACAGCCGAAAATGCCACCAAACACGGCCAGATTTCCTTTTGGGGCCATTTTTTGCGGTTTCGTTTTGGCGACGACTTTCTTAATTTTGATTTTAATTTTCTCAAAAACGGGTGGACCAATCTTCATGAAATAAAAGGAATGAAAAGGTAACAATATAACTTAGTAACCACATCCTGCGTTTGGATATATATTGATTTTTTGTGTGGTTTTTGGAATTCTAAACTCAGAGAAGTGGTCAATTTGAGAAGATACCCTTTCTACAGCTGATAAAATGATTACTATTCTTTTTAGACAAAAATCAAATATGCCGAACCTGGACACCTATATAAAGTTTCATTTCACAATATTTCAAGGGTGTACGGCACTTTTTATTCATTTGCGCTTCAACAAATCTTGAAAACAGACCTTCAAGCAAGAGCCCGACTCTTGTCTCACGGGTGCGCTTTTTCCGAAATTTTATAGCAAACATGAAATCTAGAGATCTTGGCGAAAATAAATATATATAGTTTCATTGGTGTCAACTTATTACCCTTGACAGAAGAGCGGGTTAAAGACCGCAGAGGTATACACGCGGAGGTTTACCGACACTACCTTAAACATCACCATTTGAGCAACCGGGCACAAACCCAATGAAGGAAGTTCCCCAACAGGTTAAAAGAAGATTTGTGGATCTGACAAGTACTTATAAAGAAGAATTTGAAAATGTAGCTGTGAAAGGATTACGGATGGGTGGAGTATTAACGAAACTGCTTGTCAAAGAATACATATGGAGAACAAGCATCAATGGTTCCCCGAATGTGGAGGCAGACCTAGCAGAACTTCTTTATAAATCCAAATTGCAAATAAATGATGGTTAGATGACGAATTAAGCTACAACAGATGGATGGTATGCCGATACAATCTAAAGTAAAATATTTTGTTTTCAGCTTGCTGTTCCCATGATCATCCATTCCGGAAAGTGTACTCATAAAACATCTTCGTATCTGTATGGAATGGTAGCGTTATAAATGTCCTGAGACACAAACATGGAATCCCCAAATTTCAAATTTGATAATGCAACTTATTATTCTCCCCCTTAAGTCAAGAAGAACAGGATTTTCAGTTTGGTTTAATGTGGCGGAATTGTATGATATCCCTACCGTGTTTATAGCTACGCTCACACACATACAGAGCCTTATACTTTGCTAAACAAAGTATCTGATGCCACCCCTCCTTTGTCATAGCTACGCAGTCAGTAAACTCTTTTCCTGTCCATCGCAGTGGCCTAGCCGTGTCCACTTGAATTAATCTCTTAATGGCCCAATGTGAAAAGTTCATTTTTAGCCCACAAGACCACTGGAATCTGCCTTCGACTGCTTGGTCATTCAACCCTGCAAGTAACGTAGTTGGCAGAATTCACTCCACAATCTGGTTGTGCATAATTATTTGTTCTGATTTTATGAACTTAAAAACTTTCCATTGGTTTAATATTGAAAGCGTTACCTGACACATTTAATATATATTATGTTTTTATTTAATTTCAGAGGAAATGAGTTTTCTTGCAACTCATACTATACATTAACTTTGGACAATTTACATCTTATAAAAGAAAACAAAAGTTCCACGAAGTGACATGTTGTGCTACGTTTGTGCCTAAGAACTGACTTGTGCCTTTATTATGCTGGTTCCTTCACAAATCAGAAGCCGGATGCATATCACCTATTATAGATTGAGCAAATAAATTAAGTAAAATTACTTAAGCAGAAATGCATTGTGTGCTATATAAACAGCGTGTTCAATTGCATTCAAAGTTTCCCGTACATGTATTTGTGTGACTTTTATCGTACACGTCTGGTTCAAATGTCAACTGCAGCTTTGATTTTACAGAATTGACAACATATAGGAAGACGCTACACTCTTTTCTTAATTGCATTCCCTAGAGAATCGCCTATGAATGCTTGAGATTGTTCTCCATCCGACAAAACCACTCACTGCTCTGTTTAAAATACAAGAATGGGAGAGTAATGTCTTTGTATCTATAGCGTCAGCAAATGATCAGAGGACAATCTCTCTAAGAAAGTCGCGGTACACATGTACCTTTTATAACTAACCTATGAACGTTAGGGTTTCAGTTTTATTATATATAAACTGATATTCCTCTTCGCTTTCAAAGCAAACCAAATGTCCTTTTCTCTTCTGACAATCTTGCTCAGCTGCGGTCCATGTAATGCCAGATGGTCCCACATCTACCACAATGTATTTGCTACCTTTGAAAGAAAAGAACGTCTCCCTGTCTGGAAATAAATATTGATACATTTTAAGGTAAATATAAAATGCACGGACAGATATTTAACGATTGTATGCAATGGGTTTGCATTACTTATCAGATGTTTGAAATTGTGCCTGGTGCGCAATACAAGACTGTGTTCAGTGATACTTGTAACAACTAAAGGTACGATGTTTTTATGCAATTACATGCTACAAATACAAGGCAGATACAGCAAGTATTGTATACAAATTGAACATAATACCCCCCCCCCAAAAAGAAAGAAATGCCGATTTTGTATTTTCTTTTATATTGACAAGCTTTCACTATAGAACAAAGCATTTTATCATGAGAAGTGATAGAGCAGTAATCAGTTGGCACACTTCATCCAGACTCATTAAAAGAAGAGCCCTCTCATGTTTAGGACGTTTACTTACTTGCTTCTTTTTTTCCATAGCAAAGCAATTTAGACATAGGGTCTTTATTGCCATCTTTCCCATCGGCTATTTTCCTAAAATTCGTCATATTTCGTATCACACTGTGCAAAGGTAATTTATTCCAAACATCAACACCTTCTGGGTTGTTAAGAGGGGCGGCTAGACCTGTTTCATGGCAGCCTATATATTTCCACCAACGATGTAGACAATATATGTGGTATGGACCAGGGAGTGGGCTCTTGCCAGGTATATCACGCTCATAGCACTCAACTGCAAAATGATTGGACTTGATCATATAAACATATCATTATCGTATCTTACCACATGATTTATTACAGTAGTAACATTTACTCGATTCATATCATAACTTGGAACGTAAAATACGGCACGAACATATATCAAATTTGCTCGACTTTTTCCGGAGCTAGGATATGTGTGTCTCTTTTTGTTTAGCTTGAACTGTTTCCGTTGAATATCATGAAGTGTGCATTTGCAGTGTACATGGGCTATAGATTGCACCTCTGTTTCTTCCCATCGGGCCTAGGCTTGATATACGGAGCATTAAACTGATGCAACTCTAAGCACATTATGTGCCTAGTTGTATCAGTCCAACACTTCCATTCAATATAGTGCTTAGGAATGCCAAAAAAAAAAAAAAGCTTCTGGTATTCAATGTGTTTTTCTTTATGGTGATATTTTGGAAGTATAGCCTTTCATTTGCAGAATGTCTGAAATATGGTTCTTCATCATCATCATCATCATCATCATCATCATCATCATCATCATCATCATCATCATCATCATCATCATCATCATCATCATCATTATTATTTTTATTATTATTATTATTTTCATCATCGAATTCCTACTATTTTTGCTTTCAGGAGAGTTTGCCTGTCCAAATTGGTTTTATACTTATCAAATGATCAGGCAACGTATTCTTAGACAGTGACTGTGGGTATAAAAGCATTCTTTTGTATTGCAGGGACACCGGTGCTGTTAGCCATTCGACCATACAAACACGGCCACCTTATGCTAAATAGTCCAGTAACTCTCTCGTGCCAGATGTCGGATAATCACATAGATATTTACTTCCTAGAGCAAAGAACAATAGGTTTGCACATATAGATGTGTCACAATTTACATCAACATTCAAGACGTTGAGTACACAGCGATATGCGCAACCATTTATGGGCCAATGCCTCTATACAGTCGGAGCTGGTATTTGTCGATACCTGCACTAGCTGCGGTTCGCTTTTCCTATTTTGCACAGTTCCGTTTGGTAAATATGGATTGTTTACGAAGAGTGAAAAGGAAAAAGAATGGGCGATTTGTTAACAAATGCCAAAACAAAGGACTAAATGCTTTAAAACAAGGCAGAATACGTCGAAACACGGCAGTGGAAGACCAAAACGCATGTACACAATCAGCGAACTCTGACCAAGCCACCGTCGAAAGTGCCACGCCCACCCCCCAAATGCCACATGCACATGTAAACACTGATAGTTATAACTGCGACGAAGGTCGTAGAATAGTGGAACTAAGTGTACTAGCCGATAATCTTGTATACGAGGAATGTAAAAAGAACCAAACAAACAAAAAAAAAACCATTGTCCTTAAAAAATACAGAATCAGAAAAACGATATAGCTTGGCCAGTATACTTTACATTTCTTGTGAATGTGGTACGATAAACGCCGTCCCAATTGGGGGGGGGGGGACCACAATAATACTCCAAGCGTCAAAAGGTGGCACAGGCATATTTGATAATGTGCTGCCTGTGTTACCATTCGACAATGTATTAAGGCAACTATAATTGTGATATTCTTATTTTTACCTCTTTTTCCACATTGCTGTATTGCACTATGGAGAGACTCTTGAAATGTTTCTTTCTTCTCAGCAAAACTAGGAAAGTATATATTATGACTGGAATATAAAATTAACGACGTGCTGCCGTTTATTTAACCTACATACATGTATATTGATATGGTATCGAAGTTAGACTATGAGTGGATACCTTGTACCTATGAAATAAGAACAAATTAAGTCAACATGCATGAATTCTTTGTACAATTGCGGAAAAAATTGCACCGTATGATATTTTTTTTTGTTAATCAATTAAATCAGTGCGTATTTTGGAAACCCCTTACAATTTTTCAGGGATTTGCAAATATTTTTTCTATTTCAAACTTGAAAAATAATGTGAGCACTTATACATTTTTGCAAGACGAGATGAATTTAAAGTCACATTCCAGCATGTTTTGTATACATATTTGTTATTTAAAGGCTGGATTTACATTGCGTACACTCATATTGAGTTATTTTCTGCATATTTTTGTATCATTAGTTTATCTATTTATTTTTTTTTTTTTTGCTTTTACCCACATATATAATGTTTGCTATCAAATTTCTGTAGTCCTTACATGTAGCGCCACCCAGCGACAAAAATAGCACCGTGACATGTCAGTTTCTTGCTTGCATTTTGTTTCAAATGCCAATATCTTGGTTCACACCAAAAACCAGATATTTCTAAATTCTTTTGACCAGTGTACCGAAGGTCTTTAACTTGTCTCGTTACTAAAATGGTGATGCATGACTGATAATTGACAAATTTATGGAAATCAAAGTTAGAAACAGGTTTATGAAAAATACCAACATGCACCTCCAACAGAAGAGAATACTGGACCATTTAGCATTAGGCAGCACATGTGTGTATACATCTGGTGCAGTCAACAGATCGAGCATTACGGTTCCCATGCCTGGGTCCTCGCTTTGACATAGGGGATGTTCTAGGTTGAAAGTTGTTATGTTGTCGCGTGACTCCAACCAATTTTTGCTGCCTATGTCTCGACAGAAGTAATGTGAGTAAAAATATGAGTATTTTATGTATGTTTACATGAGAGCACGCGTTTGCAGAAGCCACTGCTCACAACTGAATCAGCTGGTGGCTTTAACTAAATATTTTCCTCAAATGTATGACTAAAATATTTTCAAATGATTAATGCAGTAATTTTGTATTTCGAGCATATTAAATTTCTTATTTAATGTTTTATTGTTATTATTATTATCATCATCATCATCATCATCATCATCATCATCATCATCATCATCATCATCATCATCATCATCATTATTATTATTATTATTATTATTATTATTTTGTATGCGTGTAATGTTTAGGTATGGCTACAGGCATGATTGCATTAAATATATAATGTACAGCAGGCCAATTTAGGGGTGGTTACATCATGTCATGCTGCATTAATCTATTTGTTGATAATAACGTGCCTGGACTAAGGAGTAAGTGGTATATCCGTTAGATGCAATTTTGTGTTTTCTGAATCATGTGTTATATTTGTGAAATGCTTACAGTTACAATGTGAGGCTGGATTTTGAACCAATATCACGCCGAATTTGCCCGATATCAAGCTTACCGTGGGCAATGCCTTATGTTGCATATGACGACTCTAGCCAGATGTATCAGGTAATTAAGTGCAATTGGATCCAATAAGATGGCATTCTGAGAATTGAGTGCACAATATAGGAATAAATGACTTTGTAGCGACTGTAATCGTATAATCCACCTGGTCAATGGTGTGCCTGAGGGAGGTATCCCATCCCGGGCCCACTTATATGTGTTCCCGTTGACTGACCACGGGCAGCGTGTAGTGTGTTCCAGCTGACTGTATGTTGTGTTAGCCAGTCTGGGGCTGATGACTATTTTCGTTTCCCACTTTGTTCCCAAATAATGTACCATCATACAATAACAGCTGTACACTTTATGATACAAGCATCAAACTTTGTAAGCCTATAAATACGAATGTTATGATCATTTTAAGATTTGGGAACATTTGAAATTTCACTGTTGACACCTGCACAATGACCTTTGAGATATCGGCTGTGTAAATGAAAGCGTTGTGCTCCATTGGGCAGCAAATTGTAATTTTTACAGATTATAAATTTATAATCATATTCCATGCAATTGTTTGTAATAATATAGGTGACCTTAATAGGCCAGTAATACTCAAATATTTTATGATTGGGTTTCTTGATGGTGTGAATACCCATTTGAAGTACAATGAGGTTATTCTCAAATTTGACGGACTTTACATAACCCATTTTGTTAAGTTTATTTGATTACTTTGATCTAGCTTACAAGATTCGGGACCTGTCCACTGAAAATTGATCAGATGCTATGGTAGAACATTTACTTTGGGTTGTAAAAGGGCATCACATGTACAGCTTTCAGAAAATATTATTATTATCATTATTGTTATTGTTATTGTTATTATTATTATTATTATCATTATTATTATTATTATTATTATTATTATTATTATTATTATTATTATTATTATTATTATTATTATTATTATTATTATTAATTTTTTTCAACCTTCCAGTTTGTATTCTTTTTAGCATCCAGTGTAGTTTGGCCGTCCAAATTGGTTTTGTACTTATCGCCTGATCAAGTAACGTATTATCATACAGTGACTGTTGATAGAAAAGCATCTTCTTTAGTCGGACACCAGTGCTGTCTGTCACTCGACCATACACATTTAGTGCAGTCAATTGTACAAGCATTACTGTTCCCCCCTCTGGGAATTCGCTTTAACGTGGAGGGGGGGGGGCGGGGTATCATATTTTAATTTTACGTTCGTTACGTTGTTGCGTGATTCAAGAAGTTTTTGATGTTTTTATCTCCCTAAAAGTTACGTGAGTATACAGTATTAGAGTCAAATGGAAATAAAGTAGCGATAGGTGTAGTGTATGTAGGTCGCGAGGGGTTACCTAATGAATGGAATGACCAGATATATGATAGGATGAGAATGATGATTAGTGATATTCAGCAGCAGGGCTACCAGATTATGATAGCTGGGGATTTTAATGGACACATAGGAAATGGAATGAGTGGTATTGAGGGAGGGGATAGTGGAATCAATGGAAATGGAACCAGGCTACTCAACTTCACAAGGGAATTTGGTCTGAGGATAGCTAATAGGGATATGCAATGCAAGGGAAAGTGGACATGGGCATCTGGAGAAAGACGGTCAATAATTGACTATATTCTAGTAGACAGTGAGGTATTTCAAATGACACAAGGATGCGAAATAGACGAGGAAGGTAGATTGGATATAGGCAGTGATCATAATTGGATTATAGTCTCAATTAACATACAGTGTCAAAGAAGAAGCGGAGGGGGGGGGGGTTAAATGGGTGTGGGATATAAAGGAGGGAACAGACTGGTCAGAGTATCAAGAAAGCCTAAAATTGGAATTGCAGGAATGGAAAAATAGATGGGAAAATGAAGGGGAAGTACAGGAAATGAATGGGGATCTAATCAGAAGGATTCTTAAGGTAGCAAAGGAAAAGATAGGTAGAAAGAAAGTTCCAGTTGGAAGTCTAGGGTATAGAATAGACCCAGAGCTGAAAGGGGCCATAAAAAGAAAGAGAACTAAAAATAGAGCATGGAGATTAGCCAGGAAAAATAAATACCCTGAAGGTGTAACAGAAGAAGCTAAGAGACAGTATATGGAATGTAGAAGGAACGTAGCAGAGATGAAAGCAGAAAGGAGGGCCTGTAATAATGAAAGAATGACAAAGAAAATAATGGAGAATGGGGGAGAAGGGTCAACCATCTTTTGGAAACAGGTCAATCGGCGGAAACAGAATAAAGCACAGGAAATTACACACAGAGGGAAAAGAACAGATAACAAAGAAGAAATACAGGAAGCTTTAAGGGAGCATTGGCAAGAAGTTAATAATCCACACTGGGGTCAGGGAACAGTACCAGGGTGTCAAGCAGAATACACACAGGATCAATGGGATCCAGAGATGTGTGGCAGAGTCAGAAGGATAGAAGTTGAAATAGCAATTGAGCAGATGCGACTACGCAAAGCACCAGGGCCAGATGACATACTGTCGGAATTCATAAAGAGAGGACCAGAAGAAATTAAGGATAGCTTGCAGTTGCTGTTCAATAGGGTTATTGAGAAAAGACAAGTACCAAAGGAATGGAATAAACTCAGGATCTCGTATATCCCAAAGAAGGGCCCAGGAGGCCAATTGGATCAATGTAGGGGTATTGCCATTGCATCAAATGTGGGAAAAATTTTCAGTAGGATAATGTACAGGAGATTAAGTAGAATAGTCGAAAGGCTTGGACTTCTGGGGGAAATTCAGAATGGATTCAGACCAGGCAGAAGGGTAGGTGATCACATCTTCACATTGACCCAGGTGTTAGAGTTGGCAAGGCAGAAGCGGAAGAAAGTCTTCATGGGTTTCTTAGATGTGAGGAAAGCCTATGACAGGGTATGGAGAGATGCCCTGTGGGAAAAACTAAGTGGACTAGGATTTGGTGGGAATTTTCTAGAAATTCTGAAAGCGTTATATAAAGATGTAGACTGTACACTTTCATTAGGAAAGGTAGAAGTAGAGAATGCACGCCTGGATATAGGTCTAAAACAGGGATGTGTGCTGTCCCCGATTTTGTTTGCCCTGTATATAAAGGAGCTGGGGGACCAGTTAATGGAGTGTAATAAGGGAATAAAGGTAGGTGACCTGAAAATTCCAGGTCTGTTTTTCGCAGATGACATTGTACTCATGACCGAGTCCCAGAAAGACCTGCAAGAAATGCTGAACATAGCAGGGGAATACGGGAATAAATGGAGGTTAGAATTTAGTAAGGATAAGAGTAAAGTGATGACTCTTGGGAAGAAACCAGATTGGAATATAAAATGGAAAATTGGGCAGTTCCAAATTCCAGAAGGTAATGAACAATTAATTGAAATTGGGGAGGTTGATGAGTATGAATACCTAGGTGTTAAGATAAAGACAACAGGTAAAGGCATGTTCAGATATCAGGTTGAGAAGATTAAACAGAAAGTGAACCGTACAAAAGGAATGATTAAAGCTACTGCACTGAACAGTTTCAACAGAGCATACACAGCACGGGTATTATGGGATAGAGTTGCGATACCAGGGATGATATATGGCTTAGATGTGATTTCAATAAGTGAAGGAGATATCCAGGGAATGGAGAAAGTACAGAATGAGATGGGGAAATGGATACTGGGAGCACCACCATGTGCAGCAACAGAAGCAGTCCTAGGAGAGTTAGGATGGAATAAAATTACAGACAGAATTGCCAAAGCAAAGCTTAAGTACTGGGGATATTTACAATCAGTAAATGAAGACAGGTGGTGCAGGAAGGTTTACAATGAAATAGTCAAGGAACAAACAAGATGGGTCAAAGATATAAATAAGTTGGCAGAGAGATACGAATTGAAAGGATATGATGAGGTTGAAAACTGGAAAGTGTATATAGGTAGGACTGTTACAGAGGGCTGGAAAGAAGACTGGAAAAGAGGCGTCAGGGAAAAGAGTACACTAAAAGCATACAAGGTACTAGAAAAACCAAAGAAAAGTGTGTGTTGGGATGGAGGGAAGGGATCCAAGCTTCTTTTTCAAAGAAGGGCAGGAGTAATCAATCTAGAAAAGAGAAAACAGAAGTGGACAACAGGGAGTAATGGTAAATGTAAGGTATGTAGACAAGAGGCAGATGAGACAGTGGATCACTGGCTGTTGTGGTGTGATGCATATAGAGAGATAAGAGAAGAATTTTTCAGAAAGTGGCACAGGGAAGACTATAATAACAAGGGTCTAGAAGAGGTTCAGTGTTTAGAGGAAGAGGAACGTGTAGCATGGGTTTTAGGTTTGAAGGGTGGCTTTCTGGGAGGCAGGAAAGGCACTAAAAGCGTACAGGACTACCTGGTAGGGTGCTGGGAGAAAAGAAATGAACTGATAGGGCTTGATAGCAACAGGGTGAATTAGAATCTTAGATGCAGGGAGGAGAGGGAATGGTGGTAGCCCTTATAAGGGCTCCCATGGGATCCCCCATGGGAAATGCCTGAGCCTTAGAGGCGGGGATAGGGTGTATGAGGGAAGGTTTTTCTGTCCTTTTATGGGGGGGGGGCTACAAGCGATGAGTGTTGGGGGATATATCCAGGGCCAGGGGCCCACCACAGCTGTGTGAGAGTGTGTGGTGGACTCTTAGCCTCGGCTCTGGTCCTGGTAAACATGGCAGCATGAGCTGATTAGCATAATCATGGTTTCCTCCACCTCATCATCCCCTTTTTTTTTTTTTTTTTTTTTTTTCCTTCCTAGGCCACCTGTGTCACACAGGACCGCGGCGCATAAGCGGAGAGCCACAGTATTATTATTATTATACATACCAGTATTTCAGGTATTTACATGGACGCCCCTGCATATAATTCTACATCACTTAATTGTATATTTTCTTCAGATGCATGGTCAAAATAGTTTGAATAAAAACTGCCGCAATTTTGTATTTTGCGTATGTTAAATTCTTATTTCATGAAGTTTGTATCCTCGTACTGTTTAAATAAGGTGACCGGCACGGTTGTATTATCTATTTAACTTAAAACTTGACCATATTCAGGCGTGGCTGCATCATATTATGCTGAAGTATTGCAGTTGTTCATAAGTACTTGATTGGCATACCTTAATCGAGGCGCAAGTGTCGTATCTGTTTAATGTGATTTGGTGTTTTCCATGTTATATGTTATCTTTGTTATATTCTTCCAGTTATGATATTAGGCAGGCATTTGAGCCAATGTGACATCAGATTTGTGGATTTCCAGCTTGACGTGGGCATCGCCAAATGTGGCAAGCGACAGATGTCGCCGCAGGTCTCAGAAATTCAAATGCAATTGGCTCTAAGAAGATGGCATTACGAGTATTTTGTGCGCAACATACCTTTCCATAACCCCGGAGGAGTTTTCAGCCATAGATATAATAAATGTACATAATTAGAATATTATGCTATCCTTCATTCTCCTTACATGCCCCTCACATTCATGTAAATAGATGATTATACCTGTTTTCCCGTTTTCAATGTTTCAGATTCATATATTGAGACAAGTAAAAGATGCCCTGCATGAAGATATTTTCCAGGAACAAAAACCTTTGAACACACATTATTTATAGTAAATATGAAACTGCTCTGTGTAAAGAACATGTTTCATCTTTTTACATATGAAATATATATATATGTATATGTATATATATATATATATATATATATATATATATATATATATATATATATATATATGTATATATATATATGTATATGTATATATACATATATATACATATATATATATATATATATATATATATATATATATATATATATATATATATATATATATATATATAAATACCAGAATGTTTAAAACTTTACTGTTAAATATTACCAGATATATCCCTTCCCAGTTTGTGTCACAAATATTAAATCATTGCCAGGATAGCAGTAAGAAGTAAAGCTCCCTTATTTATGCCATATTACTTTTCTGGACGTCTAAACATTAGAAATTGGTATCACCAACTTTATTGACTTTGATCTTCATACACATATTTTGATTTAGAAAAGTATCATCATAACAACTTACATAAAAAGTAACTTTTGGTCAGCATTACTTAAATCCCTGAATGGAGTTTTTGAATACATATATAAATATGTATATAAACACATATGATAAGTAAAATATCATTCACCATATGAGTTGCGCCCTAGGCACAGTAACTTGAAGTGGAGGTTATTTTGGTCTGCTTTGTGTCTGTAGGCTTCCATGTCTTTTTTGACAGTTTCAACTGTCACAGTGTCCCAGTAGTACACATTGATTTCATTTGTTGGACTACTAAATCCTGCTTCCAAACAGCCCGCTTCTGCCCACCACATTTTCAGGCAAGACATATTGTGAGGGCCTGGTGTTGTGCCTGGTTGATTGCAGTCTGCATACATCTGAGGCCTGTGTTCATTATCTAGCAGAACAGATGTGTACATTTCACTGTGCAATGTTAAAAATAGACATATCTTTGAACATAAAAAGGCACATTAAGGAGAATACGAAGAAACAAATTGTATTAGAACAAATTGTACCCCGTGTTTAATAGTCTCCCCTGTATCTCTCTCTCTCTCTCTCTCTCTCTCTCACTCTCTCTCTCTCCATATATATATATATATATATGTATATATATATATATGTATGTATATATATATATATATATATATATATATATATATATATATATATATATATATATATATATATATATATATATATATATATATATATATATATATATATATATATTGTGTGTTTGTGTCGGATGGGGGGGCACCTGCAACGTAAAATATAGTAACTCATAGTAATTCCTTTCTTTGTTATGTGTAATTGCTAGAATAGACAGCCAATAGTACCAAAGCATGAGAGGAAAACTTTGAAGACCAGAAACTATAGAACCCCCCCCCCTCCCCCTGTTTAAAAGTAGTCTTATTTGCAAAAACCCTTGCGGCATTCTGATTCTAGGTTGCAATGTTTTGTGAAAAATTCAGGCATATGCCAATAGTATACGCATGTGCACTGGGGCTTAATTTGATAGAATAATGGCTCTCTTTACCAAGTATTCTTATATAGCGTGCATGAGCTTCAACCTTTTAAAGAGGAACCTCGCATGTGTATTATACTTCTTACAGGATATAATATTTACAGGTTTTTTCTGCAATTTTTGCAGCTAGCTACATTTAAGGCCCCATACTAATATACCATAGTTAAGGTGGCATAAAATTAATGAATTTCAAAAGTTTTCTCATTGTGGAGATGCAAAGGTAATTTTGTAATATGTTCTTGATTCCTGAAGTTCGATAATTTTTTTTTTTTTTTTTTTTTGAATATGAGCCTCCCAGGTATGTCGTTCATCAATCGTGATTCCAAGGAAATTAAATACATTCACCTGTTCCACTACAGTATCGTTCATCTTAATCTCAGGTACACGGAATCTTTTCAGGGGATGATGAAAGAACAGGAATTTTGTTTAACTTACATTAGGAGAGAGCCTGTTTGTTTTTACCCAGTTAGTGATCCGTGAGTTCGGAATTTATATTATTATCAATATCCGCCTTTACATCTATATTAAATGTACTTAATGTTTATGATAACGTTGAGTCATTTGTACACATAATTAGGTCAAATTCCACGCTTACGTTTACAATGTCATTTACATAATTAATACATAGCAGAGAACCCAATATTGAACCTTGGTGAATACCTATAGTGAGAGGTAACATTTCAGATTCTGTATTATCAAACTCAACATATTGGGTTCTTCCATTGAGTTAGCTTTGGAACAAATTAGCAGCCGTATCTCTTATGTCATAATATTGCAGTTTGTATAATAGCATGTTGTGATTTAAAGTGTGGAATGCCTTAGGCAGATCTAAAAAAAAAATACTAATCGGTACTTCATTCTCATCCATTTCTTATATTATCTTGCCAATAAATTCTATAGCTGCTAATTCGGTGGAGCGACCTTTTCTAAAACCGTACTGACTATCACACAAGATTCTGTGTCTGTAAATAATGAAGTAGTTGATTTTGCATGACCTTTTCAATTATTTTTGAGAGGGCTGGCAGTATGGAAATTGGGCGAGAATTTGTGAATAAGGTTTCTTCTTCTTTTGTACGTATTGGCATAATTTTGGCAATTTCCATTTTGTCAGTAAATATACCAGTGCGCAGTGTTCGGTGAATAATTGAGGTTAGAGGTTTGGAAATTATGTTCTTGATCAATTTTAAGTAGTTTAGTTAATATACCATCTTCGTCACAACTTGTTTTGGGACGCAGCTTATTTTTGATTTCTTCTACCTCGCGATCGTTGATTTTGGTGAATTGTCATCGAGAATCAAATTGATTTATTAAGTATCTTTTCAAGTCAACATAGCAGAAGTTATTGTTTTTGGACAAGTTGTTTCCAATGTAGTGAAGAAACTATGAAATTAATTTGCCATTTCTAGTTTGTCAGTAAATTATTTTCCTTTGTCACTAAAGTATTCAGGAAATTTCTTTTTCTTCTTTTGTCTTTGATAATATATCTTTTATGGTTGACCAAGTTTTCTTGATATCATTTTCATAATTTTTGAAACAAATTTCATCGTATTCTTTTTGAGCCATTTGAATACTTTTTTCTTAGTATATTGTTATACGTGGTTAAGTTAGTTTTCAGAGTGGTATGCATTGGTGAGTCATTGGGAGTAGATTTTAATATTTTATACAATTTGTCCCTGTAATTGATCGATCTGATAATTCTATTTATTACCCATTTTTGGGTTTTTTTATGTATACGTAGATTAAATTTTACTATCTTCTTGTATGTTTTTTTTTTTGAAGTCTTCAAGCATTCAATTATACTGTTTTGCATTGTATGTGCGTCTTTTCTGCTTCTTCAAAGTAATTGATCAGAATTTCTGTATTAGTATTAGGGTTGGTATTGTTTTCCATTTGGGTGAGAGTATCTTTACTATTTAATTCTTTATATAAATTTATCATATTAGTAGTACTTTAATTTCTTACTTTTATCATTTTTTTACCTTTCGATGCGGATTATACTTATGGATGCAAATAAGATGTGGCAGATGATCAGAGTATTTTTATCCATAATACCGGCAGTTGATTTTTCTGTTAAGTTACTTAATTTACAGAATATATTATCGATTAATGCCCCATAGTATTAGAGAGTCTAGTAAGTAATGTTAATTTTGGAATAAAACTGGCAGCCATTAGTGTAAAAAAATTCATGGAATATTTGTTTTTCCCTAATTTTAAGGAGGTCGATGTTAAATAATCCACAGATAGCTATTTCTTTATTAGAGTTGTCCAAAGTAGATAACAATTGGGAGAATTTCTCTATAAGAGTCTTATAATTATCATTTGAATCATTAGGTGATCGATAAACTTTACCTATAATAATGTTTTATTCAATGCTCTCCCAGTAACTTCGATGAATTGTTTTTTCCAGACATTCGATCTGATAGATGGGGGTGGGTTGTTATTAAAATTATATTTTTAATTCAGATAAATAAGCAGACCTCCTTTAACTGAGCAGCTTTGCCCCTCTGCTATGCAATGATATCCATCAATGTCTAGCAGTGAAAGGTCTGTTTTATTTTTGCATACCATTTTTGTAAGCAAATAACATTAAAGTCAAAATCGTATTATCTTAATTGAGAGACAAAAGCTTCTATTTTAGGAAATTCAGCATGCACCGAATTAATGGTAGTAGATAGTATTAATAAAAAAACCTATTGACTTTTACTTGTAACTTCGGTATCCAATTCTCAAAATAGTAAGGTGAATGAGATATTAGTTGGATTTGCTCATCTTTTACTTCATCATTTTCTGTGAGCATATTTATCAAAGAAATCCTGATTATTGTAGAAGAATTTGCTAAAATTTGTTCAGTTGATTTCGTTTATCATATTAATAAAAAATTGTGTCAATATTGAATAAGAGTATTTCATTATTCCATTCATTTCTAACATGTCAGTGTAGTTGAAAATGATGAAATGTGTTCGAAGTTCCGATTTGGCCTGAATTTGTGCATCGTATGAATATCCATTCTTCAAACGAAAATAATATATAATATCTATCAAAAAAAGGGTTGATATCCATATTTTATTCATAGTTCTGGTGAAGGATTGCCTGAAGAGGTAGTGGAAACATAAGAAATTAATTTAATTTGGTAGCCAATACCACTGCGACCAAAATATAAAAAAAACAAAAACAAAAACAGAAAAAAACAGCCAAAAACGATAAAAACAAACAAAAAAATAAACAACAACGAAAAACAAACAAAAAAAAAAAAAAAAAAAAAGAAAAAAACCAAAAGCAAACAAACAAGAAAAAAAAAATGCACTGTTAATATTTCATCTACCAACACATTAGCCTGGCTTACTTGACGGCTGCTGCCACTACCGTCATGGTGGCTATTTAAATGACTGTTCACTGAGTTATCTCCATGGGCGATACTGCACAGCTATCCCCCAGGATTATTTTTTATATTTTTTTCCGTTTCCTTCCGTCTTTTTTTTTCTTCCTTTGCACAAGTTCTTCCAAGTTCATTTTGCACAACTACCCATATACGTGTGAACCAAATGATTTGTAGCTTTTTATTTGCTAGGACTCCGTCAGGTAGATATCTATTGGTGAGTTTGAAATATTTCTTGCCTGATGTTGACTTTTTCTTTCCTTTTATTGACGAATTGTACACTGTCCTGTCCCAGTTTATAGTCTCCGTATCTGGTGCAATATTCCTATTAATGATATCCTCGTTGATCTGCTGTATATCCTGTAATAGGTCGTTTTGATGATGTCCTAAAATCGTGATGATGGATTTTTGCTGGAAATGTTTATTGGGATTTTTACTCGTATAGTATGTTGTGAGACAAGCTGTAGGGATGGTATCTATATTGATTCTTCTCCCATATGTTTCACATAATTGCGAAATGGATTCGAGAGCAGGAATAGTATATTATCATGAAAGGAGTATTCAATACGCCGTGGGGGTAACTATTTTAAACGTCAAGTTACAGACACCCGCTGCCACAATAATATAATATAATCCATGTACTAATGTTGAGTAATTTCACGAATGCGCTGCGTCAAAGTCGTGATTGTTCCTCCAGGTATAATGACTATTTGGATGTTGTAACGTTGATCACTATTTTCATTTTGAATATATACCTTTTCATATTTCCCCCTAGAGTTTGCGATTATAAGTATGTTTGCGACGTGGGCGCTAATTCTGTCATGATTGTAAAGAGGCACGAATAACATACCACTTGTTTTTTGGAATTTATCACGGTAACTTTTGGGGTTTTAACTTATTTGGTTTAGATGATATCCTCAATGGTGAAATACAATATACCTATATTTATATCATATGTCCAAAATTTACGCCAAGTGAAACTGTGGCTTCCCAACTATCAATCCTGATAACCTTCTTCTCCCCTATATGTACGGATGATATGTACTTAGCTGTATCAAAATTTGGACCTATTTCATATGCTCATGACAGTGGTTACCTCCCTGTAGCCCTATTAATTGCTACATGGAACTTCAAATATGCTTGACTCTGCAAATATACACTTGGTTAATATCCATGCATATTTGAAACAAATAAAGTATCAATGATCACAGACAAAGGCAAATTTATCCTTTTTTTTTTCCTCAGGGAGAAGATGTCTTTGACTAAGAATTAAATGATACTGTTTCTTCAAGAGAAGGCAAGCTTCAGTCTTTTTGTTACGTCTGCAAGAACTTTCAAATTAGAAAGCTCATGGGTTAAAAATGGACATTCACTCCCTAACGTTTTTCAAATCTTCAAAAAAATATTAAAAAAGGTATACTAACAGGAGCTGAACAGTCGTTTATATTTCATTTCTTCCGTTACATCGGAACTATCCCATTCTCACATGGGGTTCTTTTCTTGTGGGGGGGGGGGGGGGGGGCTTGTTTACATTGCAAAGCAAAACTACAGACCAAAGAGTATAATGTGAATTTCCCAACTATGTGCATGATCATTGTAAGTTTTGTTCAAACCTCCCATACACCTTTGACAGGAAAGATTTCCTATTTAGTGGGTCGGCACTTTATTTAAAACTTCAAAATATCATTAAAATGTTGCGTACAGATCATGCAGCTACTCTGTATTGATTTTATTTTTATCTTAACAAAATATAAAAACAAAATAAATAAATAAATAAATAAATAAATAAATAAATAAATAAATAAACAAATAAACAAGTAAATAAGGAAATAAATAAGTAAATAACTAACTAACTAACTAATTAACTAACTAACTAACTAACTAACTAACTAACTAACTAAATAAATAAATTAATTAATTAAAAAAAAAACGAAAGTGTAAATAAAACAAGCAAAACCATTAATAAGTGTTGTTACGATGCCCACGTTTTGAATATTAGCAGAACTCAACAACGAATTACAACAGTAATATAACTTTAACAATAACAATATATTCAAAATCAAAACCAGTACAAAGTACGTAGACATATCTCCACTGGTATTTCAACAGTCTAAGGTCAATCCTAATCCCTGGTGAGATTATCCATAGGTACTGTCCCACAGCTCCAAGTCCTAGGACAGGTGTCAAATGATCTGGTACAAATCCCACAGAGGTGCGGTTTGGGTCCAATGTGGAACTGAAAGATGTGGTGCTGATCCAATCCCACACAGGTATGATTTAGTTCCAATGTGGTACAATATACCAGTGCACTCTAAGATAACATACACACTTCACAGGTACAAAGTTTAAATTGGTAGCACCAAATATACAAGTCCACTCAAGACACTGTCCACACTCCAGAGGTACAATGTAAACAATGGCTCACAGTCCCGATGGCTTGATGACAACACACAGCTTTTGTTAGGTCATCCAGAATTCTCCCCTTCTCTCCCAGTCAGGAAAATATCTGCTTTATATATCTAGGAAGAGGGGTCTCTAATTTATTCCAGGGTTTTCAAATTTGTCACACATCTCAGTGCATGTAGACCTGTCTGGATCATCTCATAGGACTATAGGTCACTATTCTAGCTAATTCCACATGTTTACTAGTTACATGCGAGTCACCCACAAAAGAGGCCAACTCAGTGAGTCTGCAGTAACCCTGCAAAGTATATATTGAACTCAATTACCTGGCACACTCAATTAATACAGTGACCTCACCAAATGAAAACAAACAGCCATACACATTTTTATAACAAGTGTCAACACTTCAAATTAAGAACAAAAATATGATTTGCATGGCATATGATGTACAGTGCATCCAACAATATAAAAGGTTATTGGTTGCATTGCATATAAAACACACTCGCGCATTTAAAGACTGCATAGCATCTTGCTGAAACTTAACATGCACAAATGATAATGTAACATACGGCATAGTTGGACATTGCAGTATTGCCAACGCACGTCAGGGTCCATTGTGTAACACCAAGGGTCGCCAATATCGCTATCTGGGTTTCTACAATAATTGACTGCCCTTCCCAAGTCATTTTCTGGAAAGTTTGCTGACTTAGTCGTCTTATGCTTATGTGGGAACATCATATCCCATCGTTGGCATGTTTTCCCAGAACGTGTTTGGGAGATATTTCCCTTGTATTTTGTTCCTAATCGTGTATCTTTGCAGAAGAGCGAGTGATCTGAAAAATATATTTTTCTGTTGATTAGTCTGTTTTTCTGTTGGGATAAATGTTTGGTCAGTTTAACATATAAAACTACTATATATTTTGGTTACGATTTATTTCATTGAATCATTTGTTGATGCGCAAATAATTAGTGGTGTTCAACGATTTCAGTAAATATTATTTGACATCTGTCCAAAAACAATTGTAAAATTTGGCTGAAAAACCATCGGCTCGCAGTGACTTATCATTTTGACAGCTTTTCTGCATTTCGAGAGGATGTCCCATCCATAATCTGTCCCTCACATTTGTTTTCTTTTTCTTCTGTCAGCTTAGATATGGTCTTATTTTCTATCATAAATTGTCTATTTATTCCATCATTTTCCTCATCGCTATCAAAACCACTTTTTGATAAGCTATGGTAGGTATATTTTTCTTCTTCCAAAATTGCTGATTCATCTGTGTTTGTTCTATTTCTAGCAAATAATTTATTTAACTTTATGATTATAGTTTGTGTTTTCAAACCTAAGAAAGTATTTTGCTGGTTTTTTGCCCTCTCCAAACCACCACTGTTACCATTGATCATTGGGCCCTATGCAGCATATTTCGTTAGGTCATACTCTTTTTCATATACCCATACTGGATTCTGAAATACACTATTTGGTTGCCTCCACATATTCTGAATCTTTGAGAATTGCCATTCAAGTTTCCAAAATGCTGGACCTTGCTTGTTTTTAATTAGCACCAAAGTCAAAATAACTATAGAGTGGTCCAATACCTAGCATGATGTGGTACAGTCAATGGCATGGTATTATTTCTCTTCTACCAAAAAACAAAAAAAAGGGTAGAAAATATATTTGAATTTAAAGGTTGGAGACCGATATCGTTATTAAATTCAGACTATAATTTAGCTGCAAAATGTGAAGCATCAAGAACCGAAAGATTTTTCCCAATATTGATTAACGAAGACCTGGCAGGATATTGAGAAAATACGTACAGAGGTGAAAGCATACAAAGAAAATTGTATGTATTATTGATCACACTAATGACTAGAAAAGCAATGCACTTCTAATTTTGGTCCACTTTGAAAGACCTTTGATCGTATTGAATGTAAATTCTTTGAAAAATGTTTAAACTATTTTAACTTTGGTCCATCAGTAACACATTGAATTGCCTTCTTATGATAATATTCAGAGTTTTGAAATTAATAATGGATGGACCTCACAAGCCTTAACCTGTCTCGCGGTGTTCATCAAGGATGTTTCCTCTCCCCGTACCTGTTTATCTTGGGTGTAGAGATACAAGCAATATTCAGGAGGAAAAAACTCAAATATAGATGGAGACAAACTAGAATAACATAAATTTAAAATCTCTCAATATGTTGATAACACTTCGCTCACCATTAAAGCGGAAGAAGGAAATCGGTTAACATTGTTGAGCATATTCGAAGACTTTTGCACTATCTGTGTGCTTAAAACTAATTTGAAGAAAAAATAAATTTTGAGATTGGGAGTTCTTAATTGTACAAATTGTAAAGTGGCAAATCAATCAAATGTGAAATGGACAAACGATCCAGTCGTATTATAAGAGGTTAAAATCACAAGAAATATTGAGGAGTTTGACCAGATGACTGAGGTTCCAAGGATCAAGATCCTTAAGATAGTACTAAATTATTGGTATAAAAGAATTTTTTCTTTGCTGGGCAAGACCTTGGTTTTCAAATCACTTCCTATGTCATAGTTTACATATCTGGTGTCAATCATATAAAACCCTGACATAACAATAACCCCCCCCCCCCAACAAACAAACCAAAAAAAAAAAAAAAAAAAAATGGACACTATACTTTTAAAACATCTTTTCAATGGTAAACCAAAAACAAATAAAGTGAGCTATGCCATGGCATCACTTTTAAATGCAGAGTTAGTCTTTCTATATATAGAAACTCAAATGCTGTTGTAAAACGTGCGTGGACAGAGAGAATAATGTCCGACTCTTCTGCTCTGTGAAAAGAATTGTGTATACTTTATTTACCATGCAAAGATGAATGATTGTTGTTCTGTAATTAACACGAGAATGACGTGTCATTAGTTTTCAAAGATATGCGCTGCTCTTTTGGGAAAACAGGTAGTTTTGAGCTCGTACAAATATAATTTTTACATTCCAAACAGTGCTAGAAATTTTAAAAGAAACTGTTTGGTTCAACTCATATGTGAAAATTGATGACAGTAATTTTTCTATGTTAAATGGTAACGAAATAGAGAAAAATATGTTAAAGGTTTATCTCGACTACATGGTAGTGTACTTACACTTAACAGTTTTAAATAGGAAATACAATTTCAATGGAACGTTGTTGACATTTTATGGAGTTCTAGCTTCAATTCCAACAGAGTGGAAGCAGATAATAGTGAGATCATTCTCAAAACTCCTCCCAACACTCTGCTATACAGACCACGAAAGTAGATTTATGAAGATAATGAAAAAAGTGGTATATTCCAGAATAATATTAAAGATTCAGTAACTGGAAAGCACACCTCAATAGTTGATTAGTGGCAATAATAACTTAATGTTATTATAGGTGAAAATATATGATTGGAATAATTTGAAACCATCCATAATTCAACTATATCAAAAGCCCTACGGGAAATTTAAATCTAATTCTGTGCATAGATGTATATTTACAAACGATCGTTCATGCAAGTGCAAAGTATCAGACCCCAGGGAGTGTAGATTCTGTACAGTACAGATCAAAACTGTGAAAATTTTTATTTTTGGACTGTAAAATAACAATTGAATTTTGAAATCAGTTTTTTCACACATGTACTGCTTGGCTGGTCCAAATAAACAACTTTCCATCAGAAGAAGTATTCTTGGGAAGTTCGACATCACATCTAATATTAAATGAGAGTTATATAAAAATATAAGAAATATTCTTATAAGGAAAGAGGTACATATTCACATGTAATTGTAATTAAACTCTACCACATGTGAAACATTCCAACATTTATATATATCAAATTAAACAAATAAAAAAATATTGCCACAAGAAAAGGGAAACTTAATGTGCATACGATAAAGTGGAATCAATTTTGTGTAGACATTACTTAGTAAAATTTCTTTTGGATTTATCATATACGTCATTTTGTAACCTTTAATTAGAGTATGGTATCTTTTCTTCTCATACATTACCTGTGTTACTTATGTATTTACAAGTATAAACTATGTATAAAGACCATAAAATTGCGTTTTTTGTAAGGTAAATAATTGAGTACGGCTGCCAACACTGTGTAATGTCATGTAACTATTTTGGAAATGAAAGACTATTAAAAAACCCTGGTACTTATTAATAGTGCATCAATTTTGCATATATCTATAAGTATATATATATATATATATATATATATATATATATATATGTGTGTGTGTGTGTGTGTGTGTGCGAGTGTGTGTATACAACCTCATCCAAATTATAGTCATTGCTATTGAATGAACAGTGGGCAGTATTGTCATGATACGTGGAGGAAGCTTGGTGGTTTCATTATGCCACTGTTTCAGTCATGCAATCGTTTATAAATAAGTGGTATCTCTCTGCAGAGTACTTTTGCAATATTGGGTGTGGTTTGTTCGGCGGAAGTGATTGCACCTGCAACCCTCTTTCAAGTTGATCCCTACACTTGCGAAAGAGTACCACGGAATGGGGTAATCTCAGTTTGGTAAAGTAGCTTTACCTTAAGGTCAAATGTGATAAAGTACTTCTCACAGGTGCCCCATTGGAAGTATATTTTGGGATTTCCGTGGCAAGAGATTATAACTCTCTGCTTATAACAATATAAATTCCGGGTGCACCTTTTGTTGCGCGATTTCTTAGATGTGAAGAGAAATGAAATAAACAGTCTCAGCAATAAAGCCAGTTGTAGCGGAGCATTATAGCACTATTGTACCCTAGCACACTGAGTCCTAATAGCCCTCTGATGACATCTTCACACTTTCTAAGACATGTCTTTTGATTGTTATGAATTAGCTCTTTGGACCATGTCATGCTATTAGAAAATAAAGCACTGATGGAAATTTGACCCTCATTCCACCTTGAAAAGACCCCGAACAGTAAAATACTACTGTCCCTTTACATCTGCCTCAAATTGCACCCAAGTGGGCCCACCTCCATGGAAAATGATGCAGCAAATGAACAACATTGAAAATTGAAGTTGATTAAAACAATGAACATGAAAATTTACGGACGTTCATTCATTTCTCGAAAGAAAAATGATATTCCCAAATACCTTGAAAATTTTTAAAACAAAAAAATTGACTTATGGAAACAGATCAAATACAGATATGAATCTGAGTATACTTAGGTTTCTGAAAACATATGTGAATGTGTCATTCAGGCAAAATTCTGATTGACAGCTGCCCATATTTACTTTTGAGAGGTAACATTGTTTTGGCGTCAAGAAATTAAGTGATATACAGAAATACGGCCATTCTGGTTCTGAAATACTATAAAATGTATGGCTCAGCGGAAATTTTTATGGCCACCTGTCTCTACTCAAGACTAAGAAAAGTAGCATGTTATGGACAGAGTCACAAAAGGAGGGGTGTCACGTATCTTAGAAACATTCTACAGGCAAAAATGTACTATTTGTTATGTAAGGAAATGTCTGCTGTGTGCTTAGCTGTGTTGATGAAGCTACCACATATTCTGCACAAGTGATATTACAACAGAAACTACTTGCACAGATGAAGAAAAAAACAGCTAAAAATCCTGAATAAAATGTACCAGTAGGCTAAGAGCTCCTCCATCCAGTTCCATTTTAGCTGAACCTAGAAAATAATGTATGTGTGTTTGTTTATATATATATATATATATATATATATATATATATATATATATATATATATATATATATATATATATATATATATATACATATGTGGGGGGGGCGTGTGAGTGTGGGTGTAATATCCGTGAAAATTATGAGCTCTTGTTTTTGCCTACTTTTTATTTCCAATTTTCATCGCAGCTAAGAAGGTGACTTGAATTTTCTTTTTATTTCGTCTCCTACCTCGCTGAAGTGCACTTGTAAAAATGATAAGCATATGGGTTTTGCTATACGGACTCACGTTTGTACACGCGACTCCACCTTGTAATTTATGGCAAATGATTCTGATTAGGGCGAAGCATATGTGTTATATATGCAAAGTAATTTGAAGCATCGGTGTGTCTATGTTCCAAAAGTGTTTTTCTAGCAATTGGCTAGGAATTAAAAAAAAAGTTGTAAAGTGGTTAATATTTATGTCATCGACTGAAACGATAATCATCAATAGGTTTAACACCAATTGATAACGACTTATAATTATCTATTCATTCAAAAGGTGATATGATACCAACAGTACCTGCAAAACAGCCTTGGTTAAGAACCTTGGTCAATATGAGTGCGAATAAAAACAGACTGCCTTTATGTGCCCAGAAAATCTTAGTAATAGAAGAAAATCGAAGTGATAAATCGTGATACATCCCCAAAAGGGAATGCTGCCAACAGAATTTGCAAACAAGTCTGAAATGTCAATCAAGGACACACGATGACGATAGACAACGAGTCCTCAACTCTACCGTATGATAAGTGTAAGGGCATGTCATGCAACATTTTTATTACTCTGCATTCAAATATGTTGAATCAAAAAGTGTCAATTAACAAGCACTATCTGCCCCTACCAATAGTGAATGAGTCTTACAGTTCCTTATTTTCGACTGGGTGTGTCCCTGATTAAAAATGTGAATCAAAAGCAATTAAAATTGGTGTTAGGAATCTATTGAAACCTAGAAACATTCTTGTGGCAATGTTATTTCAGTCATCTGTTTACGTACAGTTGTCAAACGTTTCGAGCGTCAATATGTAGAGAAGAGGTTTTATTTTTTTACTGGTCAGAAAGGCAATGGAAAGTAAAAAATACCTATTTCCTTCGATTGCTTGAGACTAGAAGACATTAAACCATTGAAGACTGTAGCAGTCATGAGATGGGTTTGGACTTTAATATCTATCTCTGTGGATGCAGTTGCATTGTTATACACATCGGTCATGGAGAGTGGCAATGTTGCGTGAGTTGACTGCTTCATGAGTATACCTTCAGTTGACTCTTCTATCCATATGCTTGTGTTTGTGCCTAACACTCCAAAACTTGAAGTTGTTAGCAAAATAAAAACTGAACACACACCAGTTTGTATATCTACGCCAATAATGCTCCTTGCGCAGTTTCTTAGACACCTGATCAAAATTACATCTAGAGAGAACTGAAAAAGAGAGATAAAAACGTTGTTACATTACTCAATGTGGAATAAAGATAAACGTTGCCAGAAATGGATCTAGTGCTTCAGGACAAACTCTATACACTAATAAGGCTGGCACTCAAGCCACTTTGGATTTATTCGGGATACAAGATTCTTGAGTATGTACAACTCCATACCACCATGATGGACACAGGTAATGTTGCTCAGTGACTCTCCGCCCATTAGAAAAGAACGAAAAATGAGGATCACATTTAACATGGCTATATTATGAAAAGATCACACCTATTTTAGAAAACAAAGTTTCTGACATGGTAAATAAAAAGAATAATATTTCAAGATTTTACCAGGGCATATATTGTTGATCACAAGAATAAGAAAGTTGTAATTCTACAATATACCCCAGACAGACTGCAATACCATAAAAGAGCAAAGCCAAGAAGAAAAAAAAAAAGAAAAAAATATATAAAAAAAAGAAAAATACAAAATAAACAAAAAGGTAAAATAAATATAAACAGGAAAACAAAAGCAAAAAACAAATAATAATAATGAAAAAAAAAAAAAAAATATTTTTTTAAAAAAGACCATAGACGCCAGGCCATAATCTCAGGAAAATATGACTTCTTACACTGAGAAATACTGCTGATTTGGCAGTTTTGGTACTTTAGTTCTCAATATAGACAGGGCTTTTATTTTGTGTAAAATACTCCATTGCCTGTACATAAGTGATGGAACACATGTATACAAACGATCTCTACGTTCACTTTCCTTTGTATGTGATATTGACATGTAAGAAGTTATGGTACACTTAAGTATTTTTAACTTTAATTGTGAGTGATATTTTTTCTCTTCTCTATTTTTAATTGAAACTTGTACAGATATGGTGGCAAAATTAGCCAGGAATCAGATGTGTGTTTCTTCATTCCTTTTGCAGTGTTTTGTTCATTTCTTATTAACATATTTTTATGGCTTTAAGAGGCAATGGCCACCGTCACTAGATCTTAAATATGGTGTCTCTCTGTCTTTGATTGCTTGAAACGTTCTTAAATGAGACTATCGGATGACATTACCTGCTGCGATTATAACCTATTTCCCCCCATTTAAATGATAAGAGTTAACAGTACTTCAGTTTGCATTATTTGCGCAAAAAACATGTATTGTAGTTACATGGTCAGTCTTTAATATTAATATCAATGTGCCGCTTCTTACATATAATATCACCATTTTATCATAAATATTTTATTATTATTATTATCATCATCATCATCATCATTATTATTATCATTATTATTACCATCATCATCATTATTATTATTATTATTATTATTATTATTATTATTATTATTATTATTATTATTATTATTATTATTATTATTATTATTATTATTATTATTATTATTCAGGGTACTTTTGTGTGCTGTCTTCAAGTTTATGCAATGTTTACCTCGGGAACACGTAATGTCTTTAAATGTGATCAAAATGTTTCAAAGTCTGACATTACAGCTTCAAAATTGTGTCCTGGGATAATTGTTACAGATATTTATGACTTATATCCACAGCAGCTTGTTTCGTAAGATAATATGAAGAGTGAATTTTATGTTGTATACGATACATAATCTTACAGGATGGCCGACATACACATGGTAGGGGCCGTTTATGTCAAAAACGTCATCCCTGTAATCCTTGCATTACGCAACTGGTACGTCACGTTTTTTGCATTAAGGTTTAATAAAGGAAGTCTGAGATTTTGTTTGACAGTTCTCATTTAGACATGCTCTCACAGTTTTGCGGTTCGTTGCAAAGCCACACCGTACAGTTTGGTAGTTTATGCAGACATTTTGCTCCCACATATTCAGGAAAAGTAATTTTAACACATCGTTAACTTAAAAAATGTATACAAAAAATAATATAGATAAATAAATAAATAAATAGATAAATAGATAGATAGATAGATCGATAGATAGATAGATAGATAGATTGATAGATAGATAGATAAATAAATAAATAAACGAATAAATAAATAAATAAATAAATAAATAAATAAATAAATAGATAAATAAACAAATAAATATATAAATAAATAAATAAATAAATAAATAAATAAATAAATAAATAAATAAATAAATAAATAAATAAATAAATAAATAAATAGATAAATAAAATAAAATAAAATAAAACGCTAAATTTATCCCAAAGGTTTTAACTTATTCAAGACAACAGAATGTCGTTTAAACTGCTCCAGAACTGCACATATATATGTGTATAATGTACGCACAGACACTTGCACACATGCATATTCAGACATACATATATGCAGGCACACACCCACACGCACACACACACACACACACATATATATATAGAGAGAGAGAGAGACAGAGAGAGAGAGAGAGAGACAGAGACAGAGAGAGAGACAGAGAGAGAGAGAGAGAGAGAGAGAGAGAGAGAGAGAGAGAGAGAGAGAGAGAGAGAGAGAGAGAGAGAGAGAGCATGCTGGTATTGCTTCATGCCGCCGGCGTATAGCATGGGGCCACACGTAATCTAATACATATCGTCCCCCGTCCGAAAAATAACTGTTAACGTTCTATATTTTCTGTTATATTGATATATATTTGGATCTCATAAATAAAAAAATCAAAATGGGGAGAATGATTTCACACTACCATTTTTTGCTATGTTGCTGCTACAAAATTTTATGGAATTTACCCATTGGAACAAAACTTAAGTGCTCATGTTGCTCTCTCGGAGCAAAGTAGACAGGAAGGCATTTGGCTACATCAATGTACTGCGCTAAGTGTACAACCGTGTAAATAAATATACAGCATATACATCAACAATAATGTTATCACGGGACAAAGTAATAAAGCATTGCCGTGTTGAACCTGGAACAGTATTAATGATAGTAATTCTGATCGTTCATTTGCAATCTACGGAGACACTGCCCTTGTCTTATGTGCTTCTTTACGTATTGAACTTCCAAGTAAGGGTCAGTGTAGCCGTCACAAGGCATCCTAGATTACTTAAAGTTAAATTCGAAAAGTTATAAGCTATATAATAATATCTACACCATTTCCAATAGATCATACCCAACACTGTTTTACGACAGAGGATAAACAAATAAGTTATACGAAAGTTCACATCACATCTACATATAACTATGTGTACCACAAATTCAAGTGAGCGTAACGATCTTGTTGCATATGAATACATTAATCCTGGCTCCATGACTGCACAGCTGTCCATTAATGAAGCTCCAGAATTACTCCCGAGGCTACTCAGCAGGTTCCCCAATTGATGTCACAATATCACTTGTTGGTTTCGAATGCCAGATAGCAGAATCTGACTGTCGCTTATATCATTTCTCCTTCTCCTGTGATGAGGTACTATATTTTTATCATCAGGTAAAACAGTAAAGGTCGACTCAATCATCTCCCAATTGAAGAATACAAGTGATGCCTTTGCATGTTGTGCCTACGACACTGAAACATAAAATGCAGTGTATTTTTAATAACATAGCCGAGTTAGCAACTTATATTTCAAAGGCAAGTCTCGTTCTCCAGTAGCACCTGCTCCGGCCCATATGTTTATAATTCGGAAGGGTCTTTTGAATGCTGCTTGTATCCTCATTTCCTGTCTTGTTGTTATGAATTTTACCGGAAACCATATAAAACTCCTTGTACTGGTGTTGTGTTTTATTACTTTTATTACTGTTTACAGGTTAATTTTGCAATTAACTAGTTGTCATTTTTAAGCACTGTTGGTTTAAACATGTTTAATTGAAACAATCGGAAGTCAGGACTCGACTTTTATCAAGCCTCAAATTACTTCAGTAGGGTGAACAAATTATCACTAAGGCAATAGAATGGCAGAGCTGCATATGATTTATTTATTTTTTATTTCCTTTATAACATGTGACCAGGAATGTGTTTACAGCCTTATAGGATTTGGAGTTTTTTCACAGCCAGAAAGCAGTATTTTAGGTACGTGGATATCAATTAAAGGATCACAAGGGATTCATGAATACCTGGGGACTTTGCGATCACAGGACACCTTCCAATATTCCCTGAAGATTTTGCTGAAATTTGGAAGACCATTTTATTCTTCTTTCTTAGCCGAGGTAAAGCAGATTTATAGAGAACCTTAAACACACAAGTCAGCCGCCGTGACCCCATTAATGATGTTAATGAGGTACGTTGTGCTAGAACTGTGAAATATACCGAACATTTATACTATCCAGTATGCTTATATGTGTGGGATTAATTAGCGGAGCATGGCCAAATAAAAGTTCTGGTGATAATGTTTAGCGACTTGTGGCTGTGCAAAGACTGCAAGTAATCTGGAGACAATAGAGATACAGATGATGCACCCTTGCAAATCAAGTCAATGAATAAGGGCGGTGATTATTCAGCAGAGAAACCAAATTATCATGTAGAACATAATCTCAAAGGTGTTACAAATGTCAATGATTACTAATGATGGCTACTAATAACACTTCAATCCGTATTCAACCTCTCCTGATATATGTTCATTTTAGCTTGCAAAAGGGCACCAAAGATAATGTGTCGAAGGCACTTCTTAAACATTTCCACCTAGCAGATATATTAAAAGCTAAGCAAGGGTTATGTAAATGTTCTTGTCTTGATATTATTGGTAAATGGACCAACAGGAGAGACTCGCCCACGTCGACCTTAGATTGAAGCTCATTTTAATGGCATTTAGAAGCCTTCAGCAAGCAAAATAAGGCCAACAATCTACGCAAGCTCGTGATTGATGCCATGAGCCTAGGTCTAATCCCCAGGTCCCATCCCAAGGAACTAATAAAACTACACTGACAGATAGACTGAATCAGTATTAAGGAAGGTTGAATACAATGCAAACTACCACAGATCAGTAAATGCGACAGAAGTTGCAAATAAAACACTCGTTAAAGTGGCGTTCATATGCAAGTGTTGCAGACATCAACCACTATATAACTGTAAATCTACCCCAAATAAGCATAAATAAACTGCCCATAACGAAGCTGCAAGACCAACAGAATACACTTTAGGGGTGATAATACAACCACAATACTGACTGATGTAGAAACCAAAATAATAATGACAGTAGTAGTAGTAGTAGTAGTAGTAGTTGCAGTAGTAGTAGTAATAGTAGTAGTAGTAGTAGTAGTAGTAGTAGTAGTAGTAGTAGTAGTAGTAGTAGTAGTAGTAGTAGTAGTAGTAGTAGTAGTAGTAGTAGTGGTAGTAGTAGTAGTAGTAATAATAATAATAATAATAATAATAATAATAATAATAATTGGAAGAAGAAGAAGAAGAATGTCCATGTCTCGGGAAATATTGATGCGGACTGCACCCGTCAACACCCTCCACACCAAGACACAGCTCTTAGAGGTAACACCATGGGCGCGTAGTCCCAGCCATGGCAACAGGCCCGGTCACGGTCGTGCTTGCATTTGTGCATCCATTGAGCACATTCCCAATGCTCAAAACTCAACTTATTTGTTGAATTAAAATTCCCATTCATCGTCTCCTGATTCTTTGAGAAGAGAAAGTTTTATATTTGGTGATATGAACCGTTCTGCATCTGGCGACTCTGCAACATTGACACCAGCATCAGGTCAATCTTCAATAGATTAATGTAGTGGTATTTTCAGTAATGCGTCGAGAGCAGGTGATCATCCCATCTTTTTACAAAACAAATATACCGATTCACAAAGTTTTTATTTGTCAAGGCATGAAATCTCGCACTTTCACAGACAGGAAACAAAAAAAACAAATATTGTTACAAGAAAAGCAATAGTCACTAACGAGCGATTTCGCAGTGCTTCAGAGGCGAGCTGAAATGTATTTGTGTACAGGGTTAAAACTGCGCTGGAAACAGATAATGTAAAATTACATATAGTGGACAAGGGGTTTGAAATGCGTGGGTTATAAACAGTGCCTTATCTTTTTCCCAGATACAAGGTTTTTAAATTGACTGTACTAATGTCGCAATTTACGTTAAGTGATTCCATTTGGCAAGCTAGAGTAAAGCTCAGCAAATTTATGCCGCCTTCAAATGTCTATTTAGGGAAGCTTCGTCATAGCTGTGTTGATACTTGCATTCTTGACAATTCTCCTATGCTTGATGGCACCCGTAAACCTTGTCACCCACAACACCAATGGTCATGATGCTGGGGGCTTTGTGCAAGCCACACCTGCTATAACATCACCCTGGGTCCTCGGTCAACCTTTTTGGGTTGCCCCGATGGCCTAGAGGTCAGCGTGTTCGACTTTACAATTGGCTAGGCGAGTGTGCCGAAGGTAGTTGGTTCGAATCCCATACAGGTGGACATAAATTTATCGTATTTTTCACTTGAGTACCCTGATAAGCCTGTCGACCCAAATGATGTTCTGTTGATACAAAACATTGGCTATTTCATATTTAGGTTGATCTCTTTCAAAAGTAAAAATTCACATGTTTATTCACATGGGGATTCTAGCATGAAGAGTTGTGAATTGCTTTGTGGTCAGCATATGGCGGATGTGACACACTATTGGGAAAAAATCAAGACTGTAAAGTATACCCCTTCCAGTTGGACTCTTACCGAGTCTGAGCCATTCAATTGGAAATGTCCAATTTGAGTTGGTCATATTGGGCATTTCCCCCAGAATGGCACTCAGTTGGAAAACATGATAGGAATCTTGGGTGCTACTCAGAACATGTTATGCAGGGAACTGAAAAACTGCAGGTTTATCTAACATACCTTTATATATATATATATACAGTAAAGAAAATGCACTGAAATATTTATCTTACTTTCCCCTATGAGTCCATTGATTGTTGATGCATTAAAGTTTGGTGTCCAAGCATTTCTAACTTGACCTATACCAACCTATACAAAGTTTCCCTTCTAACATCGTTTTATTTGATTATGCCAATCGTTCCCTCATAAACAATAATGAAAAAAGAAAGAAATATGGTAAAATCTGAAAAAGAATGTGGAGAAACTAAAAGTACAAAGCATATCTTTCGTTTGAGAGTATATGATATTCAATCAAGTAGCATACCCTTAAAAACATTTTTTTCTCTCAGACTATCAAAATGTCCTCTTCCAATGTGTTCTAAGACATCGTTGTCTCCATCATGGATAAAACATCATGAATTGTTTTACTGAGATTTCTAATATTTCAAGGGTTTTTTTTAATTCGTTTAGTTGCATTTTAGGCTTTATGAATTGTAATGAAATGGTACAA
>OZ026618.1:24471399-24506399 GCA_964020975.1 Hermodice carunculata
TATCATTTATCTCCTTTTTATGGTGTACCCTACCGTATCTTTTACTTTAGTCGCAGCGTACTGGTAAAGCCACTGGTACAATATTGTTTATATTGTTAAGAATAATAACTGTGTCAAATTTATAAACCGCAAAAAATATTTGATTTATCCACATGACAATATCCAAATGTTATATTAAAAAACCATAGTACATGCTCTGTTCGTTTGTATCATACTACAATATTTACATGCAGGTGGGCAACAGTGGATCAAAACAAACAACATTCATCTATGCAATGTTACACTCTTTCCCATAATCCCTCTGACCAATGAATTCTACTTTAATGGGGATTCTTTTAATGCTCTGAAGGATTCCATCCTACTAATCAGGCTAATATGATTATGATTTGAAATGTAAATGACAACTAAAGGTTTGTTTCTTTGGGCGCTAGGAGTAAATGAATAGTGCTCAAGCTAATTCAATTCTGCTTCACTTTCAATTCGATGTTTGTCTGTGTGTCTCTAATCCCATCGGTGAAAAAAAAAAGAGTACCTGTGGCAACGGTCGGTCATATCCTGGAATTTGTATATTTACCAGGTCTGATGTCTCCTCCCGAGTCCTGCATGTGTCTACACGTCAATGAACAAACCCATAAGAACGCTGTCAGAATTGCTGATTTGTTGTTTGTATGTGTGTTATTCACCTCAATGTATCATTATCGTTGAATCATAATAATTGCTATATATATTTTAATTTTTTATTTCACATTTTATCACCAATGTTTCAATAATACAGATCCAGCCGACGTCCACTCATATTCTCTGCAAGTCCATGCGGGGGCACAGAAAGATGAACTTTCCATTTTAAAGTATACTTGGCGAGTGTCATATTTCACAATGAGAGCACAGCTCTGGCATGAGTAATGCAATTCTGCTAAGGACTGTATTATACATGGACGTAATTTTTCGTGACTGGGGAGTGAGTTACTACTTTATTTTTTTTCGGAATCAATGTTTGTCCAAGCAGTCACCTGTGACTTGAAATCAAGAGCGATTCTTCATATCCATAGACCTTGGTCTTGATTTTAATTTTTATTTATTTATTTATTTATTTATTTATTTATTTATTTATTTATTTATTTATTTATTTATTTATTTATTTATTTATTTATTTATTCATTCATTCATTCATTCATTCATTCATTCATTCATTCATTCATTCATTCATTCATTCATTCATTCATTCATTCACTCACTCACTCACTCACTCACTCACTTACTTACTTACTTACTTACTTATTTATTTATTTATTTATTTATTCATTTATTTATATTTTTATTCATTCATTCATTCATTCATTCATTCATTTATTTATTTATTTATTTACTCATTCATTCGTTCATTTATGAATATATGCATGCGTGTATGTATGTATGTATGTATGTATGTATGTATGTATGTTGTATGCATGTTCACATGTATGCTTGTAAAGCAATTGAAAATTAAAATTGTTAATCTGTTCAAAACTGTAAGTTCAGGCGGTTATCCACTTCTTTTTATAGGTTTGTGACATACTCACATTCAGCGAACATCAAACGAGTTGTAGCATTTCTGTAATGGCAAATTAGGTCTACACACAAAATTGGAGTCTTGTATAGCCTGAACAATCAGATCTATAGATGTGGCATTCCAATTTCAGTTGATAGGTTGTTACACACACGTACCCAGTGGACCATAAATCAGTTTTACTATTTTAATTTATCCAAACTATGTAAAGATACAGGGCCTAAATCTTCAATAATTTCAAAACATTATGAATTGTCTTGAAAGGTCCACTTTATTTAGTACATTATGGCATATATGCATGCAATCTTAATTTATGTAACTGAGGGGAATTCACACAACTTGTTACTCAACTAACTTCCAAACTATATTTAAAACAGATACAGGAACCTCATGTTTTCCAATATGAATTGGTATGTTGGCTACATATTATCCACTTATCGCAGGCTACCATAATTGTCAATTATGAACCTTAGTAAATTTGATTTCTGCTTAAAAATTATAATGCTGATGACTTGAAATTTATATGCGATGGTGTATCTTTTTTCTATTATGTCTGAAGCTCATCCTGAACAGTTCATCCAACATGCGTATAAAGGATAAGGTTTTAGTTGAAATGTTTCATTTAATTTTGTCACTCATTAGTTTGAAGAAGTAAATAAACGAATGAGAAGACAAGCCGATCTTAATAAAATACCGACGTCTCCCACATTCAGAATAGCATCTTTTTCGAACTTCTTTGTTCGATCTTTGATTTGGTACGTATTTGCCCTCCTTAGACATAGGGGAATATTGAACGATCAGTTTCAGTATTTTGAATGTGTATGATGCATTCACTTTCCGCTTTCTTTATGACTTGCTCATAAAAACAGTTGCTCCAAGTGATCACGACATATTCCTGATCTTTTCTTGAAGTGTGTCATTGAACTGCTGATTATCAATTCATGCATGATTCATGAGTAGCTCGTGAACAATCCTTGTTTGCTTTTTGTCGTTTGTATGTTTGCTGGCATTGTTGGGTTGACATATCGAGCGGTTTTACCGAAAGGGACAATCTTACTGTCACATAGTTCTGGAATGTCCAACAAGGCACACAATCACCCCAAAATGTCACACAAAATTCATAATTGGCATACATGAAGATGTAACGTGTTCAAATAATATTAGCAAAATATATTTAAAAAAAAAAAAGTTTCAGTTTTGGATATTTTTGAGTTTAAGTCTCCTGCTGCCTTCCACCATAAATGTGCGATGCTTGCACTGCCTGGATATGGTCTGGTCAGAAAGCTGTTTGTTGGGCTTTCACCTTCTAGTATGGTCTAACAAGGGATAATGTAAGGAAGCACAGCTGTCAAAAAATCATAATTGGAGTTTGAATCGAAAATTAAATATTTACAAAGTGTGACAGTGCTCAGTGCATGAGGCAGGGAGATATAACTCCAGTTACATCTTCCTGGCATGACCATTCCAACATGCATGCGCCCTGGCGTGGTAGCCAAAGAGGCATACTACGCGATAGATCTGTATGTCGTAAGTATAAACAGCGGAAAGGGCCTATGCTTCTGCCAAAGACGCATAAATTGCAGCTAGGCCCAGACCAGCCAGGCATATTACATTGAGGGACGTGTGCCAAATATCACTATCATCAGATACGGATCATACTATATCATAAATACATCAATATGCTCCCCTTTGAACTGCAAAGACGACTTCCGATTTTATCAATGCATATTTTTCGCACGTGGGTTAGTTAATGTCGAAGAGGGACGTTCCGTGAGATTAAAATATGTGCACAAATGATAACATTATACCCGCAAGTTACTATACGCTATGTATCTGTCACAAATATCAACTCCGCAGCTTACTGTTCAGTGATTTGTACTGAAAGCTGGGGTTGAACAGCCCATGAGCTAAAGGGTATAACTACCATTAAACTAAACATTTTAAATATCTTTATTATATGGTCTCAGTTTCGTCACATAATACAAATCACGTGTATCTGTAACAGTCTAGGGACACACATAAAAATAGAAGAAAAGGTCAGGTTTTTCTGGTTTGTCATCATGTTTAATTTCTCCGGTGACATCTACCTTTGCATTCCATAAAACACAAGCAATGCAAAATTCACATTTAAGTAATTTCTCTTTTGACATAATTGTTCCTGCATATATCGTATTCTTATCCCAATTCGTTTGACTTATTTGCAACTGAACACTCCAACATGGGGTGGTTTCAATAACAATGAAATACTCTGGTATAATAAATCAAGCCCAGGCTTCCATCTACATGATTATCATTGTGTAAAACATTAAAACATAATAACCAGAAAATGCCTGCCTATGCAGTAATAATAAAATCATTCATACCCATTTTTTTCACAAAAGGACAAACTCATACTGAAGTATTGTAGATCCTGATGCGAAAATACGCGCATAAATCATATAATCATTGATGTTGAGATTTTTTTATACAGATTTACTAAGTCATAGTTATGCAACAGCGTTACAACATGGTCATGGAGGTAATCATTACTCTGCAGATTGGAGGCGATGTTTGCAGTGTTAACACAATGTTCCATAGGCAAAAATCATAAACAGTATGCCGAAGCCATTGAGACATATTCAAATAATTGTTCATGTATATGTACTGTAATTTATTCACAATAATACCGTTTCTACAAATTTATTAAGAAACACTCTTCTGATGGCATAGTTTAAATACGGATAGAATAAGAAACATTAGGCCGATAGATGAAATTAATGTACATTCCTTAAGGTACAGGTGTGACATTCAAATAAATAAAATGAACATTTTTAACAATGGTGTTATGAAATTCTCATCATAGTATAGGCACGGAAGGCTCATAAAACCCCTAGAAATATCTCTTTAGAACAGGAATATGTGCAAAGTCTCTAAATAGAAGAAAAGTAAAGTTAATAGGTAAAGATTTGGAGTCAAAATCTTGAAATTAAAGAAGCATATTATTCCGTCAATAATGAAAAATGGGTATTTTACCCCACTTAGGAACGCTGATTGTTTGACAATTGCTTAAATAAATAAGTGTAAGTTTTGCCCAAAACTCGTGACCACGCGAGAATTGGGACTGGTGTTCTCCACACCACATGTACAAAACCGTCTTGAGGTACACATCTATAATTTATAGTGATTTAATATATATATATATATATATATATATATATATATATATATATATATATATATATATATATATATATATATATATATATATATATATTAGATACATAAGTTAAATCGATCTTTAACTGTCATGCTTATCATAAAGTGTGCTACAAGTAAACATATTTATGTGAATATTTCAACCACGGGTCATGCAAGTCGTCCTTCGTCATGACATGTTGTGAATGGGCACAAAACGATATCAGGTGAAATAAATGCTTAACATTTTTGTCATAAAAGTGCAATATATTAACAGAAAAACGTAACTATGCAGCCATGACATGATCGTTTGTCTAAAATATTTAAAGGTTATGCAACATAATCAAGGAGGTAATCATTATTTTGCAGGACCAAGTCCGGGTTCGCAGTGTTTCGCGTTACGTACATGTACGTACCATAAGGAGTACACTGAAGCCATCAATCATATCCAAATAAACCCGCTAAAGACAAATATCATCAACAAAGTAGGTATTACCCATTCGAACTACTGGCGCACTTAGAGATCAAAAGGTTTGTAAAATGGATTGCAACAAGTTTGCGCACATAATTTGAGATAAATGGACATCATTTGCACTCAACCTTAGGCAGGTGATGTATGTGTGTTGTCCTCTGTGAGATGGGGTTCAGGAAGCTTATCCGTGGTACCTATTGATGACAGAAGATCTTTGTAGAATGCATGGAATCTACGCTGAATGCGCAGTATGTCACAAAGAAATATCCGTTTCTTCTTTTTCTCACCCAAAAATACCTGCTTTGTTGAGTACCGTCTATTGGCAATGACTGTCTAAGTGAATGTTTGTATGCCAGTTCCTTTCACAGAGTCGTGATGGGACCGACCTCCATCAAACTCTTAGTTGAACAATTCTCTGTTTTGTCCTATTGCCGAACCCTCAACCGCTTGACTTGTATCTAGTTGATTATGCTGCCATGGGTATCTACTTTTGTATTCTTCATAACCCGCTTGGCAATATCTATGCAGTCGATTATATCTTATATCATACAACTTTGATTTATATTCATTATTTTGTAGTCGGTCTTTAAAAGCATATATTCGATGGAACGGCTGCTGCAGTGATACTTTTCTTGTCACAGTTGGCACCCGCCAAGGCAGCATCTTATCACCAAATCTTTCTTGCATCTATATAAATAATTAGATGGTTGAGATGAAAGGATCGTCAAAAGGTTTAGTGGCTGGTATCGATAGACATAATGCTTTGCCTATGCTGACGCAGTGACATTGTTTCTAGTACCGTAACAGAATTGCAATTTTTGTTTAATATTTGGCACCTGTATGCTTTCGAATGGCGCGTTTCTTTTACTGTCAGTGAGTCTGTATAGTTTACTGTGGATATATTTAATTTAATAAATGAGTCAGTTTTATATTTGGATCTATTGCAGAATGCATACAGTCACATTCCATTTGAGTGTGTGCTGATTCTAGGAACATGTGGTCTATGATCTTTATGGTAAGGCTTTGTTTAGCCATTGGTGGTAGCTAGTAGCCATGTTCTAGTTTCCGTTTTGTCTAGTGTGTGCACCAGAATAATCGATTACACGTGATATCCATGGTGGCAAGGATTGGACATACATCAGGAGGCAACTGGCTGCGTCACATGATCCCCTCTGTGAATCTGCTTCATTCTATAGGCAGCAGGTTCCCTTTTGATCACTGTGGCCGCAGACAGACAATTTGCATGTTGCCATTTTACGGTTGTGGAAGATCTGGCTGGCCAAAGAACATGGTGTTGGCAACATAGCATTGAAGTCAAATGTAATAAAATGCATTTTTGTGGTCCAATTTTGCACCGTTTGTCTTTCTTTTTCTCTTGATTGCCCTGTTTTTCTTCTATTGTCGTTGTTATACTCCCTCCAACATCTTAGTTTGCATCACCCCCTACCATGATTTCCGTAGCCTTACCACCGGTACTGCATTGGTCTTTCTTCGGCAAATTAAATGAAAGGTTGAGCTCACTGAGCACTCCCCTGTACACCTGCTAGGAAAGAAATTTGGAACCATTAAGTTTTCTCTCTTCTTTTTACAATTTGTACATTTTCTTATATTCAGATGGCTTTGCAAAAAATCTTTAATTTGTTTCCTTTCTAACAAAATAGGATTCCAGAGTTTGGAATGCCTGCATGTGATTTTTTTTCACCTGCAGGATGTCCTCATCTGGTGTTGTGTGTGTGTTGGGGGGGTGATGGTGGGGGGCTTATGTTTTCAACGTTGTTTCATACCACGATAAACGCCACTTCCTTGATATTTCAGGTAGTTTGCCACATACCTTGATCATATATCTAAGGTAAGGAGGTAAAAACGCTTGGCGCACGCGTTCTTCTTGATTTCTGCTTGAACAGTACATTTCCGTGTTGTAGCCCGTTTTTTCTGCACCTACAAATCACTTTCATTAATGTAAGTCTTTGAGTTAACTTCCTTGACTGACGAACAAACGAATTTTGTTTTGTCTGTCTGCAGAGTCAAATTTCCAATACTGAAGAAAAAAGCTGCACATTCTTTTTTTTTTCTTTGCTGATGTTCCAGGAACACATACACTTCTAGACTTGCACAAGTCCCTGGTGCAGGTCCCTATTTTCCCATCCCATGGTCCCACCCAGAAGTGCAATCCATTTTCCCCGCCTCAAAGTTAACTGTACAATATTGTGCCAACTACACGGTGTTTTTAAATAGGTCCTTTGGTTATCATTATTTTTTTTAACTGGTCGACACTACCCTCGTGCCGGTTTCAACAGTAGCAGCTATTGAAAAATTGCATTGAGTCCTAGTCAGTTCTAATTCCATTATCATTGTGATAAGAGTGGGAAGTGGTCTTCTATGAATGCATCGATAGACACTGGCCAGTGAAGCGAGACAAAGCTGAGCATCTCCCTCTGGCTGCCGACACCAGGGACTTGTTAAACTTGCACAAGCCCACTCTGGACTACCATCAATTCGATGGGAGTGACGTCACAACATTCGGGGTTTCGCGGCATTTGAGAATTCAAATCAGTGCCACACCTTCTTTTTTAATTTTTGCATTAATGCAAAATGATCCACGCCATGATTTAAGTTTTGTTGAATGAGACTTCTACATTTCTATGTTTTTTTTTCCTCAATTTAAACAAACACCCTACACCCTAACAAAGGGAATGTATCGATATCAATCACGAATTGATCTAAGTGGTCAAACCTGTGTGAATACGATTGCATGGGTACCGGTCCAGGCATTTTTTGTGGTTAGCATCATGAACGATGGCTCTTCTTTATTTTTTTTATGAAAATCGGTGGTGTGTTATAATTGTCATTAAATTATAGTGGCAGAGCTTGTTGTTGCAGTAAATAATCCATAAACATACTTTATTGCAGTTACTGACAAACTGCAGAAGATTCACACCAGCATTAAACAAATGGCTATTATTTCTTAGTCATGATATCAGCTAAGACACCAGGGACTTGTTAAACTTGCACAAGTTTTCTGAGCAGACCTTTTGTATGCTATTATATTGTAACACAGGTGGTCACGCAGCGATTCGGTGGAAATGCTGTCTGCTTCACAGAAACAGAATCCATCCGCTTGCACTGACAGTCTGTGCAGACTATGGCTGTGAGGCACATTGTCCAGAATTTTTAACTCTGGCGAAATAACATGTTTGTGCCTCATTCTTTCTGTAACAGAGGAATAGAGACCCGTGGACAATTTTTGTGTATTTGTAGTGTCTCGACAAAAGTCATTGGTTTGCACGTCATTCTTTTTCAAATTGTAGTTTGATTGTGTTTTTACATTTAGAGATACACCATTCCCGTTTATTCCCCCTCTGCCTATTCCCTGGCTTTTCTGTTGCCTTTCTTTGCAAGTTTATAAGATACATCATCATCTGGCATCTCTGTGCAATAAGATGAAATACCAATTTGATTCAATGTGTTCCCGCATTAGCTTTGAGCTGAATTAAATGATGGTATATGGTGTATACTCCACGCACGGTGTTTTCCAGGCAATCCTGCATCTGATTCAAGGATATAAGTCGTGATATAAGACTCTTGCAAGGCCTTTATGAGAGTTTCATCATCAAGGTTGAGGTCTGACTGGAGGTCGTCTTCATTTGCATTTATTTTCTGGAAGAGATGATAAATTGTGGTAACTGTCAAATCAGAACCTGAAATCTAGAAATTCAAATCAATACATGGGACGTGTTTGTGACAAAAGGTATGTAACACTCGTGGTTGTCAGAAAAATACTTTTACAGCAAGGGTATTACAATTGATATAAATAAAATATAAACGTGTAAACATACTAATTTTTCACAGTGCTATTTTGCTTAAATTATACAGCTACAAGTATTGGAATGCGACTTGAAACTTCATGGAAAATCGAATATAATTTAATCTGTTTACACGATCTTGTGAATTCATGAAAAATAATATTTGCAAAAAGCGTAAATTGGTTTAAACTTAGTTTATTTCTTGCAGGAAAAAAAAAACGATTGGGGAGCAGGCAACGCCCCGATGAACCCCTCTCTTCAGAAACGCCTTAGCTGTCAAATTCACAAATTCATGTATGCATACAATTTACCAAATTTACATACAATAATGTAGATGGAAAATTATGCACGTATTTTAAAATAAAACACGATTGCATATGTGCGAAAACTGTTTGCATTAGAAAATATTTATAACCGAAATATGAAATTCCTTTAGTTGTTTCTTTGTTTCGTTCTTCAGTGTACACCATAAAGTATTTGTGTGCATAACTGTCAGCTCTCCGATGTAAATTACAGCAGTTCGAAACTAAAAAGGAAAACTATAGCAAAAAACATAGAGAGAAAATAAAGCTACTGCAAAGAAATTACAGACAACTATATGATTTCGTCAAAAAGCACCTATTAATGTTCTCCAATACAATTCTGCAGCAAAAGTTTAAAGCGCCCATAGTTATATTAGGAATTTTTAAAGTGATTAATATTTGGATCTTTGCAATGTGGGAAGATATGGCGTTAAATACCCCATAATCACGGCGCGATGTGAAACGACTTGTGGACATACAAAATAGCATGCGATGAAATTAGGCGACACCAAATTAATCAGTGGATCACGGAAACCTTTAGAGAGATGCTTTCGTGAAGTGGAAATATCTATTCAAACTTGTCAATGTTGCGGATCTAGGTGGCAATGAAATGTGTCACCACTTAAACATTTAAAAGACAATGCATTTTTGTTTCAGTCACATTTTGTGTTCCCCGTTTTACAACTTATCTGTTTCCATTATCTCTAATATTCGAATCTTCCAAATAAAATGGATTCTTAAAATTTCTTTCATATTTAGTTTTAAAACAGAGAGTTCCCTTCGTTTTCTTTCTTACAGATAGGATACATGAATGGTGGTTAAATTAGATAAAAAATGGTGAACTGTTTATTTTGTTTTCAGTTTCCAAAATTGTGGGCTGGTGGGTCCACAAAACAAGAAACGAATACTCTGTGGCCTTACTTGTTAGTAGCTCAAATTTAGGCACAATCTAACAAACAACACTCAATTGTTGCGTTCACGCACCATGCAATTTGTTTGTAAACAAAGGGTAATAACTGCAGTTATTAATGACAGTAGTATATTTTTGTTTTTTTGGAGAGTCTACAATATTTTTCGTTAATACAGGTTCGGTTGTCCATGTCGAACTGCATTACAGGCTGATGTGCTTCCTCAATAGTAACCCACCGAAAGGTCAAATTCACACAATTTAGTTAAAATGCAGACTTTTCAACCTGTTTTAATGGAAATAAATTGCGCTTGATGCACAACACTGTGAAAATTCACTTGTCACACGATAATCCGCCGAGAACGCTTCTATAGATAAATCAAACTTCACGTTATAAAATTACCAGTGTGTGTGTTTATGTTTGTGTGCATTGTTACAGATATAATCATCTTGGAAAAAAACGTCCATAAACAAGGTATTAATATGTTACAATACGACATACTAATTGTCCAAACCAGAAGAGTGAGACCTGTTAAAGTGTTTGAAAAGTAGCTGAATATTATTTTGGTCTTACCTGTACAAAATTGCCCGTAACGTTGCGCAGAAGAAAGACAGGTAAAACTCGACTTTGTCAGCGATGTTGTATCTTTAGTAGTTACTTGTGCAACTGGACCCAACATTTATTTGTCTCTTGTTCTTATCCTAACTGTGAAGTTATCTTCGTTTTGGTTGAAAGTTGCCCTGAAAGCTTGCTAAGTACATCCTGTGTGAGTACTAATTAAATAGCGAAAACGACATCATTACAGCTATTGCTTTAAGGCACGATACTAGAGTTACATATTGCAACAAATACCTTATGCCAGTGGGCTGTGTCACATTATTAGATCTTCTGGCACTGTAGTGCAAGGTGTGGATACCGGTAATCAGAAATCAGGAGAATCCAAAAATGGCAAGCCCTCCAGTTCTCTTTCCATTATGGCACAAGTAATAGATTTAGGGTTTTAATTGGTGAGGCCTTTATGTTTTTGAAGAATGTCTGTACCAAATGAAAAATGTTTAACGTGTTGTTAAAAATTACCAATTGCCTTTATCGGGTTACTGACTGTCCTGCGTTATAAGCCAAATTAGTTTCTTATCATAGGTATTGAAAAATGAACGTTCTGTCTTGGCTACTTCTAAATCTCTGCTTTTTGTTGTATGTAGCCTTGCTGTCATTGTTGGTTTGCATTTTTAATACGGTTAATGTATTCCCACCTTCTTGATATTCTCAGCGGGACTGACCAAGACTGAACTTCAAATAACCCCGCCTAATTTTTTCTGAGATTTTGAGTCATTTTGGACTGAATTATTTCTGAAATCAGTCTCAACTTTAAGCTTAAAGTGAACTGAATTCGAACTGAACCAAAGCTGACACTTGTCTAAATACTGACTTAATTTACAGTGAATGTACAATTACTTTGCCTCCTTCCTTCCATTGGTGGAAGAAACACATGGTAATCACTAGCCATTCCATCTATCCACAATTTTTCCACACTATATTTTTTCTCTTTTAGACCTAAGGCTTCCCTATTTCTTAGCATTATAGTCCTGTTAAAAGGCCAAGTCAAGTCTGAAGATGGGTAGCCTGGACTTAATTTCTACGGTCACTGAGTCACATTGGCTAGGACTGGGACAAGTTCTTAGTGCTGGCCATGTGGATCACTTTTTTATTGACTATTTTTAAACCTCATAATACATAAACAACAGTCCCATCTCTGTCTGTTTGAATGCGTTTTTCGAATGGAAAGAAAAAAAAAGAATTCAATGAATTAATACGCTCAACAGAAGAGGGAATTCTGGCAATGTTACTGCCCAGTATACACACAAAGCATCAAAATAACACTACATTAATATGTTTGCTTTGATCATTCATTCTGAAAAGCTACCAGTAGTTCACGCTCAGTAAAGCGTGACTGCTAAGCATATCACACGAGTAGATAAAATTTTGTGAAATGAATAGGTCTAGTACAGACAAATCCGTCAAGTGTGAAGTGAAAACTGGCTTATTGATTTATTCTACTGCTTTCCTTATTTCACGAAAGAAATACATACATGTTTTGTAATGAATGGATTTGTTTATATAAATTTGTTGAGAAGTCGGTAAAGTAGGACGTTATGTATTGGATACCATGGGGAACAAGTTGAGTGAGGGAACGGCCCCTCTTTTCCGCATGACATCTGACCCAGATCTGCTACATGCTATCTCTGGCTAAGATGCCACACCTGCTCATTGCACTGCAGTGACTACCGAAAAAATAGGCTTTTCAAAAGAAAGATTGTAACAGTACAACTGAAAATAAAAAAGGAGGCACAGAAGCCTGTTTATCACACATTTTCAGCCAGCTTATCTTCAGTTTTGAGGACCCTGTGTTCTTCCTCCATGAGGTGTACTACCGGTTGTTAGTCAGTTCATTGCCGGTTTTACTGCTAGTTTATGACCCCTGTCTGCAAATGTATCGCTACTTTTATGTGATTTCTGGGGTGTTCCAATTTTCTGCCAGTTTATCATCAGTGTTAGACCATTTTTTTTTCAAAATTCCAGTTACTGCCATTATTTGGTCAGTTTATCACCAGCTTGGACCAGAGTTTTAGGGTTGCTAGTTTAACGATTGTTTCTAGCTGAAATAGCATTGATTTTTTTGCCATAACCCCCCCCCCCTTTCATTTTTCTTTGAAAAAACGTGGGAGGAAGTCCAATCTATCAGCATGTCCTGGCAATCATAAAATCATTTTTCTTACATCAAGCTGCAGTTTCATCCTATATTTTGACCTCTTCAGGGACGTCACATGTTCATTTTCTGCCTAGAATTATACATTACAAACACTTTTTCTAACGTAAGCCCTTTTGCGTGTATGACACTAACCTTTCGCAATTTTTATCATTGATATGTAAAATTTTAAAACATCAAAACATACACATACATACACAGATTGAAAATGGAATAGGAGAATGGTGGTTAAAGTGGAGAAACTAGATGTCCCTTCTCACTGGGTGATAATCCTATTTCATCTCAAATTATTGGCTTGATGCACATCTACAAATCATGGGTAGATACTATGACAAGGTTGAAAGAAATCCATGCAAAACTCTGGGAGCAGTTTCACACGAAAGGTTGTATCCACAGATCGATGGAGACACAGTATACCCCATAGACTTTGCTTACAGGGGGCGTAATGAAAATAATACAAAGGATAATAACTATACGGGATGAATAAAACATAAAAATGAGCCATTAGATAAGCCCTTAATTGTAGACACTTACAATTCTTAGTAAATTACATGCCTTTCTCTTATAACTAAAAGTCGCTCCTTTATGCATTTATACATAAGGGGATGTGTGCCAACTTGTGATTATGTAAAGGTATGAGATAAATGGTTATTCTTTCGAAAAAATGGTTATATTGTATTTTAACTCTTTCAATGTGAACTGCGACCTAAGTCGAACTACGAAAAAAAAAATAAAAACTTCCCTGAATAAGGGCGCTAGATTCTTTTTTTCTTCTTTCATGCAAGTAGCAGAATGCGTGTATTAGCATAAAATATAGTAGTGTAGGTCTACAGCATTCCCCTGAGCGCTTTGTGTGCACAGCATCCAAAGCGAACCAAGGAAAACTATTGACTCAGTCCAAAATATGGCAATGGACGGGTTAAGCTCTGCATTGGATTTCTATCCCGTGCAATTTGAATTCCAGTTACTCAGGTAACTTTGTCCTGTATATTCCATCAATATTATGTGCAATGTTAAATAATCAGTTACACGATAGAGAATCTGCATGTCGGGTAATAGATATTCAGGAATGTTCATTGACAACACCTGTCTGAGCCTGGTAGCATGTGAAAGTCCTTTTTTTTAAGGCAAACACGAGGATTATTTTTTTTAGTTTGCAGACATGAGGAAGTCCATTTTCATGTCAAACAAGAATGGTTGGATATGGCAATTTACAATGCGCACGCTGTTCTATATTGGAGGTGGCCCAAAGAAAAATAGAGTACAATCTGCCACTCGTGTATATATAGGAGAGCTACAACAAGATACATATATTTACAATACACTAATAAAATCCTCCTACAAGGTCAAAACTTGAAAGGGATGATAAATCCGTCCACCATAAATGTACAATCAACCATCCAGGACTCGACAAAGATAATTTGTTCATTTCTTAAATTTGCATATTGATCAAAAGAGATGACCACTTTACCGGAGCTCGGTAGACTAGTGAGACTAAATATAACAATAACGTTTGCTTTGAGGGCATTGGAATCATTCTAGGCCGGCAGTTTTCCATTTGAGGCCCGACAGTGGTCATTGGCGCCCGAAGCGAAGGGTGCAATTGACCACTGTCGGGCTGCAAATGGAATAACAAGGACAGTGCAATGACCCCCAGTGACATAAAAACAAAAAACAAAAACAAAAAACAAAAAACAAAAACAAAAAAAAACAAAAAAAAAACAAAAACAAAAACAAACATTACTACTATTATTCTTCATTTGGAAAATTCTAAATGCCAATTATCAGTTGTTAGGTTAAAATAAACTGGTTCCCATGGCATCATGCCAATTTTGCCCTACAAAATGAGCGAAGCTGTCATTTGTAGCCAACAAATTTCATTTGAAGCCCGCAACCTTGCCATTAATGCCCTCTGTTATGGTGCTTATGTGTGGGTAATCCCTTATAAGTGAATAATAATCGATTTCTTTGTGTGTGGCTCGTTTTCCATACAGCTCACTGTTTTTGCATCACGTTTTTCACCTACATTTAGTTTGGATCAAATTGTTTCCACACATCCCACCCAGATCACGGGGCCAGATCAATGCTTGGGCAATGAACAGATTACTGATCATAAGGAACCATGCATTAACATAATTTGTATTGTTAAAGTAATCAATTTTACAACTGTTAGGTATCAACGCCTATTTTCAAGTGTAAATACAGTCAGGATATGTCGTGCCCATTTCCAGCTATAGCCACAATATACAGCGAGGCACTAATAACTGTAGAGGGCTGCCCATGGGAAACCCACTACATCAGGCAACCATTATTTCGACATGTAGTGGGGCACAGCATACCCACTGCCGGTAACGAGTCATACCCGGCTACCCACGGGCAACACATAACACGAGGCAAGCATGATGTGACATGCCCCTATAACAGCAGCTGGCCACTACCTCATTTGACTGGTAAAATGCCCATTGAGCTGCCCATGGTCCACTCACTACCCACTGTGGCTAGTCATTGGGGACCTGATTGATTCTTTTTTCTATGTGTATGCTTCCTGGAAAGTAAACTGAGCCACAGCAACAGATCCACACACGATCAAAGAAGGACATATATATTTCCCTTATAGCTGGTGGTAATACTGGCATAAATTCATTAGTGGACACATTTATTTTTCGGCTCTCCAAGATCGACTTCTCTGCAGGCAAGAAATTTGCGCATTTTAAACACATGTATAGAAAAATTGGCATTTTTGATTTTCAGGCAAGACAAATTGCCCATCCCCCACATAGTCCTGGCAGGTCCTTCGACATTTGCCACAGCAACAAAAGAACACCAGCAGTCCCTGATGCTAAAGACTACCTGTATTTGTATTCATTGTTTCCCTTACATGTAGTTCAGTAGACCACCCCTATGATATAAAAAATTGGAAGGGCATCCTGTGGTTGTGAACGAGTTTCCCAGTCACGGCCTCCATATCCCAGTATCGTGATATGTGGATTTGCATACTTCCCCCAATATGTTTTATGTACTCAGTTTAGTGACGGCGGTGCATATCAAGAGCGGGAAACTGACTTTGAACCAAGAAAAGGTCAAAACAATACTGTGCGAATATTTGGCTAGGGCATGAATTAGGCCCACCTCAACCCAGGTTTTGCATTTGGCAAACACATAACCACACTTACGGATAAAATTAATTGGCTGGCCATCAACGCTGTGGGGTCATCATTAATAATTATCTACCGCTAATCCTGCAGCGATAATGGGCTGCTCAAAAACTTGATTTCCTTTATGCCTGTGAAGTAAGGAGTGGTTTTATTTCTCACGGCATTAACTAGCAAACTTAAACGTATCAGTTCTACTTCCACATCAAGAAATTTGAAAAAAAAAAAAAAAAAAATCTTCTGCTCACCTACCCTGTTATTTCCAATTGGCATCCATATTCCATGTACTAGACCATACAGGAACAAAACTGGATACTGACACAGGTCTTAGTTTGAAAATGGCGGTAGACAAGGGTGGCGGGAGATGTTTGGTGTGAGTGAATCCACTTGCGCAATTCACAATCCCGGCACTGTGGCAGTGCATGTATTGTCTAGCAAACGTGAACATATGTCAAGAGATCTATCGTTTGTTCTAAAAAAATAAAAAACACACACACACATGAATTTACATGTTTATTTTTCTGCAAACTTTCTTTTAATTTTAAACTAGGAAAAGCATATATACCAAGACTAGGTCTACCCTAAATATGTGTGATTTTTGTCCTCCACTGAACAAGGTCAACTGCTTTGTCCCTACTCGCGATTTCTGGTGTGTGCTGAGCCATTTAAACTTCAAAAATTATATGAAAAATAATGCGTGTTGGATAAATGAGTTGTATATTCTAGCATACTTTACAGAGGGGCACAATCTTGTGCACGTGAAGATGTCATACAGAGACTAATATATTCTTTATGTGAAAGTTTCTGTCAAAAATTGCTGATTAGGGGGTGTTTTGTGCTCTCCATTTTTCATTAAGGTCTTAACAAAGTATATACGAATATCATTACAATAAGGCACCGTTTCAAACCTGAAACTAACGTTTAAGGATAAGGAACTATTTGCGATGCCGTAAAGGGTCACCAAATACAGTACTTTAAAAGAATAATGACAAAACACAAATACTGGAAAAACAAAACAATGGATGACAAGAAAGCACTATATGAATATCCATTGACAATATTTATCCCTGCTAAAAGGATATGCTCAGGCATAGCAGATTTTCATTATGCAATTGCTATAAGTTATAACCGCCATGAGGACATATTGTATGCAATAATCCTATGCTCCTTGCAATAAAACATGTACTCTTGGTGGGTAGGAAAGGCATGTCTTATTGAAATAAAAGAAGAGATGGAAAAACCTGATTTGAACTTTGGATTGAGTATTTGGTGTATGTGCTGTCAGCAGCTGCACAAGGGAGAAACTTACTGTCTTTCACTCTGGCCAATACATTTGTAATTTCTCGCTGGCTTGATATGCTGCCCACTGTGGGTATATAACTTTAAAATTGCATAAAACCCGTAATTTGATTCTTGCAGTACACTGGAGTTATTGTTCTTTAAAATTATAGTCCTCTAGCATTTGGGGCTGCCAGTCAGGACCCAACTCTTCATGGGAATATAATAAGGAGCCACAATGCGAATCCATGGAATAAAGTCAAGCTATGTATTGCCCATCAGTACTGTTCATTCATTATTCAATTTATGTTTGATCTCGAAGTTTAAGGAATCTGTATGGGGCTGTCGATTACTGCCCTCTGGTGGCCAGTAAGTGAAATGGAAGGTTCTTGTGATGATTTAATCCCTGTATGTGTGTTGCGAGGATTCGATGGTGAAACTTTTTTTTGGCATTATGTGTGATCCATGTGCAATCATAGGGCGGTTGCAGGAAATTTAAGGCAACCACTGTGGTGATTCATATGTTCATAACTGGTCTAATCATAATAACTACCTCCCAATCCCTCCCCCCACCCCCGCAAAAGAAAACCAGCTAGTTTCTTTGAGATGGTAGTAACACCAAAAGCGCTAAGGTGGTACATTGGGATTTTGTTTGTTTCATCGTCTTGCAACTTCAAAAAAGCCCATGATGTCATTCAGGATGTTAACAGCCTTGCCATGAGAACCATTATGGACTTTTCTTTTGTTAATGTTGGTGTTTTCTTTATTTTCAGGAGTACAATATTTTCAAATGTTTAGTATTTAGTTTGCAGAACGTTTAGGGATATGATTGACGAGTTTGATTCAAGAATTGGGGATTTAATTTGAAAATGGCTGACCTTACAATAAATGGGTAAAATAAACAGTGAACGGCAGCAAATATATTTATTTACTGATATTGATGTTGTTAATGTTTGCATTTAGCGTTATTATTTAGTTTGGCACATAAACAGTTTGTATAAATTGTGGTAAATATAGTTTTAATTCCTGCTATAAATAAAAGACTATATAATTATTTTCCCCGTCCCTTCATACTTCCTGTTGTGTCATACTGATTTGGTAGTGGGTACATGGAATACTCAAACTACTTTACTGATTTTGTACACATTAACTTGCAATTTGTAGTATGAATTTTGATACTGATTGGTACATTTCAAAGGAAATTGCGCATTGATTGGTTACTGCTCGCCAAGTACAGAGGAAGTGCGCCATGTTTCAAGGATAGAAGGTCACAGTGAACGGTTAAAGCCTGTTTAGTGTAATTTTTATAGCTGATTAACAGGCTAGATATTGCACTGGGTGTATCAGTTTTGGTCTTTGGTTAGAGATCACTGCTAGTAGGAATATAAATGGCTGGTTGCATATATACATTGTGTCATATTATGTTTTAAATTTCGGTTTTTTAAACTCACTGGAGCAGTGCTTGCCTTTGTATTGGTGATATAGTGTATAGATATGTTTCTGACACTTGACTGTTGACGTCTTGATATGACAGTATTGTGTATTGTGTTTTGGTCTTGCACATGTTTTCAAAAAAAAACAAAAAACCCTTGATTTACCTACTGATTGCCACTTCACAGAGTACATGTGGGTGATATGTTATTTCCAGCTGTAGTACATTGACATTGGTTGCCAATACCTTGAGGTCAGGGATGACCATAGTTAGATTACCCTTTTTGTATGATTTAACTGCATTTACTTTGCTGCTGGTAGGTCTTGTGTATTACAAGTCAGCTGGTACTCACACAGTGTGGTATTACTTTCACACTCACAGATGAACTAGCACTTGAGCAATAATTGTGTGTTTCTCAAACGTGACATTTTTAAATGGGACAGTTCCGCATTCATGATAAGTTTTCTTTTCAACAGATGGCGATACGATTATCTGTCATGCTGGGAAGTTGACAACGCAGCCCAGCCGCCAGTTGCTGTGCAGGAAGCTAAAAAAGAAATTCGAATCTGGCCTTGTGTTAAATTTTCTTCGTCAAGATTCCTTAATTTTCATTTTCTTGCATATAATGTGAAAGACTGTTGTTCTTAGAATCATGTGACTATTTTATCGGATCTGTACATAGACAGTTAGACTCAAGGGCAGTTTTCAGTGATGGTGATACGGCAGCGAAAAAAAGCCCAAGTTAAGTTGTATGAGTCGCAGATGAGGGTTCTGTCATTCTTCAGAATCTGGTAGATATGGATTACTTTTTGTTATATCTTATAAAAAATGCTGGCATGACAAAACTTCTCCTGGTCCTTATAGAGAGGATTCTTTTACTATTTTCTGTATGTTTATGGGAATATGTTTGATTTTACAGTGCAGCTCCAAGACTGGCGACAAACGAGAAACGCCATATCGTTTACAGTTTGTAAGTGGTTGCACAACTCTAATCGCTGTATTTGAAACAACGATCCTCCCCAATACTGTCATCACGAGTACAGAATGTTATTTTATTATTGACAAGTCCTGCCACCTAATTTGCTTGATTTAGAAATGATGTAAATACTCTGAGTGTCAAGTGATAAGCAACAAATAACAGGTGAAGTCAGCACACCGTACATGTGACCTATTTTCGGAACAAGTGCATGTTGCGAGTATGAAGCACAGAAACTTTCTACGGTTTCCGCCAGAGTATCCAATCTCGATGGTACCTTTGCTTACCTGCCTTTTAACCATAAAATTTTATCAAACAAGAAAACCTGTAGCATATATTGTCTAAAGTTCATTGTCATATTGCGAGACCACAAGCTTGTGTTAATTATCTCATGTAGATTTGAGGCCCATTTTAAAACATTCTTCTCTCTCTCTCTCTCTGTCTCTCTCTCTCTCTCTCTCTCTCTCTTGCTATTTTTCTAAGTTTTTGTTTTTTGTTTTGTTATTTTCTGACTTTTGTTTTTGTTTTGTTTTTTAATCACAACATTATGTCGGATGCTGAAAGTTGACATAATACTATGCTTCACTTGTGCAAAGAAAAGCTTGAGAAACATCTAAGAAATAGGAGGGGGCTCAAAACAGGATCAAGTAAGTTCAGGATGGGGTACAGTGAAATACTTTGAAAAGTACCCAGTGAAACAGTTGTGGGGTACAGTGATACAGAATGGGGGCACAGTGGAACAGTATTTCACTGTGTCCCAATGATATAAATCATTCAAAACAAAAACTTTATTCTTATTAATGTATGTATTTATTCAAATATCCATTTTTTCTTCATTTGGTTATGTAGTATGGATAGATGACTTTATATTTTCTTGGTCCTAGTATTATTCGTAACGGAATATGTCCGGTTGGTTTAAACATATTTCATTGATGCAATGGGAAACCAGGCTTGTATACAAATTCCTCTCGCGAAAAAAAAGTAGAATACAGAGCACGGGTATGTCTTGTTAACAGCAGTGATAATGATCTTAAACAAAGGTGACTTTAATATCATTCTGACGCTCACAGGACTACTTTAATTTGCACAGGAATATAACGTCAACTGGGACCATGACTGATACAGTCCACCCTTTCTCATTTTATAGGATCCAATTTTATTTGTAAAATTAAACTTAATTGTTCCCTCTGCCCATTATAAGTCTACCCGACAGTAACCATGCTACAACGTGAAAAAAGTCAGTTGCTTGATACCTACATCGATTTCGATTCTTATCATTATAGAATGAAGCAATACCGAAACAAATGTGAGCCGTGTGTGCATTTATTTCTTGGAAAGGCGTCGCTGGTTTCAAGAAGCAGATCACTTCAACCTTGCTCAAGATGGCCAACTTTGTAAATCGTTTTTGCCTCATCACCTGGCAAATTTCAATGAATGATTTCCCGACAGTCACACTCTGGAAGCACTAGAGGCCTTTAGTCCAGGAGCTATGTCGGGGGAAAATGGTAACATAACCCTCTCAGTATTCATTTGCTTAAAAATGTTATCCCAGCTAAGAGGAATGCCTAAGGATTATTTTTAGGTCTGTCGTACAAACAAATCGTGGTATCACTAAAAATACGGTACCTTGAATGTAGCACTAAGCTTTGCATTTTTACCAAATGTTGCATATCATTATATGGGTGTATCCTATTATACAAACCATGGAGAGATTAAGTGACGGTAACATGTGCAAATTTGGTACCCATATATATCCTGCAACTTTCTAACTATACAAGAGGTTTGAATCAAAGCTGAAAGTGAAATGCTACGTTCAAAATAAAATACTCTAGCCTTCCATTTGAACCGTTTCAGATTTTAACCTTTTATCACACAAGTATAGACATTATTATTCCAAACAACCCATGGGCACTTGAATAAACAGTGTTGGAGTTTATTTAATACACTCTTTAGTACACAGGACTTAATTTTGTAAGATAATGTTGCCCTAGACTAAGGTTAAACATGTAATTTAGGTCAATCTGGATATGTTTAGGTTGCATTAACAGTCAGATGAGCTAAACGGATCTGTGTTAAGTACGTGCATCACTTTTGATTCATGCCTGTCAATTATGTATTTTCATGCTGGTGCAATTCCTTTAAACGTTGGGACCATAAAATTGTGATGTATATATTTGTTTTATATTTCCCTATGCGACCAACATATTACTGCTGCACAGGTAGACTAACAATACATATTACAAGTACTCCAGTTCATGTGAATAGTGCATTATGTGTTCCATGTAGGACACAACCCCCTTGCTGAAGTTCTTCAAAATGTCAGCCCGCACCATGTTTAAAATCCTTTGTTCCTTTAGCTGTATCATCCAGGCTAAGATTTTGAAACTGCAATGATTCTATAAACAAAGATATTGCCAATGAAAAAGAAATTGACTTTACACAATTTTAAGGACTGCATTTCATCTCATCTTCCATGATTACATGAGGATCACATTCTTTCAAGTTGTGGATATGCACTGGATTTATGAATATGGAGTCGGAATTTTCCATGTGGTCGTGTGCATCATCATCATCTTCTATTACTTATACTTTTACCTTTAAACTCACCATTCAACCTATCTATTCTCTTCATACATTTGACGTAGGCAGACCTGTATAAACCATATATCAAGGTCTGTGTGCTGCACCGCAATACTGCACTCAAATGGCTATGATCTCACCCTTTGCAGACTGTGCATATATTGGGTTTGCACAAGAGTGAAGACTAACATGTTTTCGTCCTACACAGTCATCGTCATAGGAGCAGGGTTTTTTTTTCCAGCATATTGACAACTATACATATTTCCAGTTCAAGTTGGTCCAAAATATTCATGGCAACACTGCCCCCCCCCCCCCCCCGGCAATGTCTGTAATTTTGACTGAAAATTAAATGCCTGCAATTTCCTGTTCTTCTTGATTGCCAACATACTTGCTCACCCTCTCTGCATGGCTGAATGTTGGGTGCAAAGCCAGTAAATTCGCCCACGTGAATCATTTTAATACCGATTTTTTCACACTTACAATGGAATTGGTATGGGCATTACTTTTGGGGATGAGAAAATATAATGAGCACCTGACGGATTTGGTATGAACATCCACTATGCGGTGAGATTATATTATTCAAAAATTGGTGAACACAATTGGCAAATCAAAGAGCCCAAAGTTATAAACAAATCGTGTTAACTGGTAATACGATCAGTCCAACCCAGTCGGTAGTTTCAGACACCCAGCTCCACACGTGATAAGACCTTTATAGGTGTGTAATGGTGTGTCAATAAAAGTGTACCTCACATCGCCACTGATAAAACAGAATTATGTTCACAGACAAAACAAACAGCATTTCACTAAAAAGGACAGTCAAAGCGTTGGTACAGTTCCAGTGAAAGCAGGCTGGTAGGCAATGGGAGCAAAGTCTAGCATACCATCAAGTCCATGACCATGCACTGTTTGATTGGCAACACAAACATAAATTTGGAAATGAATTGAATTTGCAAAACTTGTTCATGATCAGGATATAATTAAATGATGCATTCTCTCCCATCACTTTCAGCTTTCACCATATCTTGCTGCAGACAGGCAAGCTCACAGCCTGACTCAACATAAACATATGGGCCACATCATTCCTGCCTGCATATCTCATTTCAATTTCTAATATATTAGACTAACACCTGATCATCAAACATAGATCTACCGTTACAAGTATTATAATCTGATAGAAAATATGGCCACTTTTGACTGCTGCTTTTGGGAGATGACTTTTCACAGGCCTGTTGTAAGAGGGATACTACTGTGTTCCCGTCGGGAATTGGCCATACGGTTGGTCAACACTACCAGCATTTGCACAGACCTGCAGCCTTACAGGGGCAGGCAGCCTAATAAATTCACGGACTCCTGGGTGTGTTGCTGTTACATTCAAATATGTTGGATTGTAAAGAAAATGTTTTGAGGTTGGCCCGGAGGCAAGTGTGCATGCAGTAGTTTTTTTGTTTTTTTTGTTTGTTTGTTGTTTGTTTTTTTGTAAAACAGACTTTTCCTTGTTTCTGAAAGAACCATCCTTCGAGCCCATAGTCTATCAGGTTGCATACAAAGTTCATACAGTCAGCATTTGCAATTCTAATGTATCTGTCGCTCATCGATGAATTGATTGGGCAGCTGTATGCTAAGTTTAAAAAAGGACAAGGTTTCATTAGTTTTGCTCTTTTGCTTATTTCCATTTCGCTCGTTCGCATGTTTGAGATAGACATTTCTTTGTCTTAGTATCCTAGCCCCCACGCAGATGCATTTTATGTCCCCTCAAACGAATTTAATAACGCACTATGAACTGTTAAACACCCTCTGACTTTCTCCAATTATATTTGCATGGTAAAGACTGTAATATATGGTATATAAGTTAGATAGGAAATGTTCCAAAGTTTGTTCTGAGGATTTGTTGCACGTCGGTGTGGTAGAATGGAAACCCGAGTCAGAAAGTTTTTTTCCCGCTTTTGCTGGTTCACAAAATGCCTGGTGTGATAAACTTCGAGCCATGAGCTGAACATTTCATGTCATTAAGTAGGTTTGCTTTTTTATGTTCTAATGGGCCGTTACAGATTCCAGTTATGTAAAAAATAAAGGTGTCTGTAAGTAATGATATAAAGTGCGCATCTTTAGCTTAGAAAACAACATATACACAAAAATTTGAATATGGTGGCTTAAAATTACGGTAAATAAAAATGAAATACACACAATACGGTTTTTTGCCTATATGTATCGTCAGCAACAGGTATTAGAGGGTTTGTTAGCATCTCTATCTAAGCACATACACTATTATGTCACATTCCTATAAACGGGCTCTAATAAAACAATAACTCAACTGGCAATTTGTATGACAAGAACATAATAGACATCAATGGAAATGTGTATGCATGATAGTATCAATATCTTGCAAGGGTAAAATTCAAACAGATTCCTGATGCAAGATGTATTCTTTTGAAGAATTGTTATCTCTTTGGCGATGCACGACTTGAAGCATCATGCCCAGGAGTGTTCCAAAGGACAAAATGCGCTCACTGGAGTCATTGGTGGAAGAAGTAGTTTCTGAAGCAAAGCATAGTGCCGGCACTGGATCCTGTCAAGCAAAGATTCGTAACATGAGAAACACACACACACACACACACACACACACACACACACACACACACACACACATAACAATAGAGTGGCAAAAAAAGCAAGATTACTTGCTTCACCTCTGACGAATAGCTACCAAGACTTGAGTACCGCGAAATTTACAGGACAGCGCTTTCTTAGCTTATTTTGTGTGCCACTGAGTACAAACTACTGTACATTTAATCCCTGTGCCACATGCACTTTGCATCTGGCACGGGGATTAAAATGATCTTGGAAGAGAGCACCCGAAATAAGGAAACAAAATTCTCTGTGGAGTCCGAAATTTTAAGTCTAGTCCAACTGCAATTGTTTTTAAGTAAGCGTGCTGTTTGTGTGTTACAAGTTTGAAAAGCGTCAGACAAAAACTTCTTGTCAGTTACAACGCATATTGAGTTGATCATGAATGCATATGTCTGAATAGGGAATGCATTTCCAGAAAACACATGCACACGATGTGTTAAAGAGAGCCAAAATAACACCCTTCTTGCTTGGATCTATTTCAAAGGAGGTAAGGTAAGCAAAGATTCTCCCGCGCCACTCAACTAAATAAATTATCGATGGAAAGTAGCTTGTGTGCAAGCATGGTGCATTGAGTAAAAACACTCATGTTTTCAGGTCGCCATAAGCAGTCGCCTAACTTAGTATTCCCGAAGTGTCTGCGTATCATGTGAGCGGTTGAGGAAAAACGAATCCTGATGTGTAACTATCTCTGAAAGAAAAAGGGTTTGGAAACACTAATTTTGATTCTATTTTGGTTGTATGCACAACATTTCACATGATATAATACATACAAATGAACCACCCCGGAAGCTATTGTAATGCATGGTCTTTCCATTTTACCTTCCTTTTCTAACTTACGGGCCATGTCATTGCCATTAATATGTTCAATAATTAAATTTAACCGTCATGATTAAGTCACTGATCTTCTCTCTGCACTCAGAATGGAGACACAGTTTGCTTCAAAATCACATTGTAGCTAGATTTCGTACCTTGGTATCATACACCAGCAAAATATTGTCAGCACAAAGCAGTGGATAGAGCTCTAGTTGTTGCAGTCTACACACAGATACACTTATGTTCCTCATAATCAAGGCAACATCTCTACTTGAAAACTGTTCCAGCCTCATATATTCCCGAAGTGTCTGCGTACCATGTGAGCGGTTGAGGAAAAAAAAATCCTGATGTGTAACTATCTCTGAAAGAAAAAGGGTTTGGAAACGCTAATTTTGATTCTATTTTTGGTTGTATGCTCAATATTTTATACGATATAATACATACAAATGAACCGCCCTGGAAGCTTTTATAATGCATGGTCTTTCGATTTTACCTTCCTTTTCTGGTCATTGGCCTTTCGAGGTAATAAATGACTGTAATATCTTTTTTTTTCTGCACCGGTTCCTTCACCTTAGAAAACCCGAATAGTTATATCTATACATGGAATTAATATTTAAGCAGTTCTGTGTTTTCAGTTATATACAAATGACATATAAACATAAAAAGCACACATATCCCAAAGACGGGTAAATTACATGTCAACGTGACTGATTTCATAAATGGGAACACTACCGCAATAGTATAAATATCATTATAGAATTTCATGAGCAGTGACCTTTTAGATTTAGTTACGATGAAAGTGTATTTCATTGGTATGAATTATGTCTTTTGTTTCTGTGGTTTACATGTGAATATATATTTTTTACATTTGCAGTGGATATTGTCGGGTGAATGTACGATAGGTAACGCAAGTAGATCTAAGAAATTAAATGAGGAACAAAGAACCCAGAGTCGAAAAATATTCGAAACTAGGTGGCTTTTACCCAGTGATTCTCCTCAATACTGCAAGCACGCCACATGGAAATTTATATTATACCCACGACCTTACATCTTAAACACAACTCGTACTGGGCATATCGCATACCTTGTTGGGATTTGAAAGGCCTTGTTCTGCTCGTAATTGTGGATTGGTTATCGGGGCTCTTTCCTCCTGTGCATGGGCACATTCTTCGACAAAACCTTAAAACAAATATCAGGCACACATACATAACGTGCAAGGCAATCTAATCGAGGTGTGAAAACACGAGATCACATACCACTGCTTCTGACTTTAAAACAAATTAAGTGACTTTAACAGGTTTAATGTTGTGGTTATTTTTGTTTGTGCGTGTTATTTGCGAATGAGACAACAACAGATTTTTATTCAACTTGTAGAAACCAGTTCGCATTATATTCTAACGCGGAATTCCATGTTATAAATAAAAACATGAAATATACATATCAACGGTACCGTGCCTATCAAACATGATGAAAGCCTTTTTGAAAAAAAAAAAATATAGGATTGGCAGGAAAAGTATCACATTTTTACATCATTATCATCTGTTGCCACACTTTGTCTAATATATATTTTGATATAAGGGCCAAAATTCTTTTTAATTTGCTTTTGGTCTGTTTTGACAGTTTGCATATATTTACGTGACAAACATATCCAGAGTTTCTTTCTGTCGTTTTTTTTTCTAAACCTTTTTTTTCTTTTTTGGGGGTGGGGGGGCGATTTTCCACACAATAAGTGTCCCCTCCAATGTTTAGGTACTGCGTGGCCACATTAGCGTGTCAACTTATGTTGAAGATGATATTTGTTGTAGCACATAGAACTGTTATTAGTACACAATACATAAAATATGTTGCAAGTCCATTATCCAATAAGGGATTTCCTGTATAAGTGACCAAAACAACTAGATCGAATGAGCATTTGATGTAATTCATTTTACCCTTGTAAATAAACATGCCATGAATTCACATGCCCAATCATATCTGGACTAAGTGTTCCACAACCTTTCGTGTCTTTAAAAATTTAGCACTTGTAAATTGGCCAGCTCAGAAAATGAATAAATACATAAATTGACTGCATTAAGCAAATAACAATTGTAACAAAAAAAAATATCCCTGTATATCATGAGCATAAAAGAGGACGAATAGAAGATTGTTCAGCCTAAGTGTGTGGCAGCCAAGAATAAAGGGATATCGTCAACTGAAATTCTTAAAAAAATGGGTACCAAAATGTGTTGAATTTTATTAGATCATATATAGCCTAAGTCCTGATAATAAGTACCCAGTAAGCACTTGGAGTGTTACAATGTAACGCGAGGAAAGTGGCACAATTTAACGCAGGAGCCATTGGACTTTAAACTAGTGGTGAGAGACATCAATCCAACATGTTCAAGTCTCATGTTCGTATTACTGATGCAACACGGAAATAACCCAAATGGAATAACACATGACGTTGTATTATACATCATGTGAACGCTATGTGTTTGGTTCAGTACCAAAGTCGATGATTGCGGTTCTTTTGATATACTTTACGAAGTATGTATTTAAAATACGTCTGCATTTATTTTTGAGATAACGTGGCTTCTCTCGTGCAGTTAACTTTGCGTTGGGGCACATTTTGAGGCGGGTCAACGCCTTTCCAAGATGTGCTTTGCGGACACATTGCCACAGGACTTGATCTGACTATGTAATTACAAGCATGCTTGGAAAATCGATCTTTCTACAGGAAGTTTAAGTCTACCACCCTTATTAGAACTAAAAGTAGATCGTTTCAAGTAGTTCGACTTTAGGCGCAGTTAGCACTGAAACGGTTAAAATTTGTTACAGTGACACACAACATAAAGAATAGAATAATTGTAAGTTGTGCTGTTAATGTTCAATAAAAGTTTGAACTGATTTTCATTATCTCGACGTTCTAACCAATGACACCTTTAGTGTCGTGATGACAGGGTGTTACTGTGTACAGCATCACGTTTTGCCTATACCAATGATTGATTCAGCAGAATATAACATTTAAAAGTACTGGTCTATCTACCTTTCCTTTTGAAGAATCGGCGATATCGTGTAGATAAAGGGGTTCAGCACGGAGTTGATAGGTACAACAAATACCACAAACCAAGCATATGTTTCTCCAGGAAGATGAACATTTCCTCCAAGTGAAACAAATCCTGAATATTGATCCAGAAGAAGATAACAAGTTACATAAAAACAGCTTTTCGAGATTATGGGAACTGAAATTGGCAGCACCAGCCAGGTAGAAAATGAATATGCATCGCATCTTTATATCATTCGGCTCTCAATTACTAACTTATCGTGTCACTACCTTCCAAATTAACATTTTCAAGCTTGGTCCTGTCTGACATGCTGGCTAGCTTTTCCGGGTAGGATATGATTCAAATTCTCCAACTGGTCCTAGGACAGTAGTTTGTGGAAGCTTTCTTAATTTTCCTTTATCAGATTGAATGCCTGTGTATGCTTGCATTAAAGCAAATATGCCGATTTAAATATTGGCAATATACTAACTTTGGCATTCATGAACATCACTTTGTTTACTTTACTGTACACAGTTTGATCAATTGAATGTTTTAATGTGGATATTGTGTGTTTGAAGCCTTGTATAAGAAGGTAATAATCTTTATTTTCATGAAAATGTATAATCCTATTTCATATGATATTATTTCCCATCGCCATAATTGGACAGAACAGCTCTGGATCGTAGCGAAAAACCTTTTTAATTTATACTCACCGAGAATACAGATTGGCATCCAACAACAAAGATCTGTCATAATAATTAAAACCATCTGACGAAATACACGGACATTTTGTAACGTCTTGTTCCCTGCAGAGGCACTCGTATTTTGAATAGATATGTACATCCATGTGTAAGATGTTAGTAACGTCACAGTTGCAAATATCGGAATTACGGATAAAGACAAAAAAGAATACATCCAGCCTGTGTATTTCTCTGAAGTAATATGAATAGGTAAGCACACTGTAGAACGCCCATAATATTTCCCCAGAAAATAAGGAAAATATATAACAGGAAACATAGCTATTAAGGTTGCTAGAAGCCATACCACCAGTACCATAACAACAGCCCCTTTCTTTTGCAATCTGAACCTACTGAAGGGAAATACTATGACATTAAATATATTCAAGGTAATAGCAAGAAGCATAAGTAGTGATCCAACAGATGAAATTACGGCTGATATTCCCGCTACGCTGCAAATTGAGGACGAGCGCCATTTCTTGTCTTCTTCAATATAGCGCCCCCTATAAGCGAGATCAGCTATGGCTATTGTCAAAAGATAAAAACTCATTAGCATATCTGCTGTACCTAAGTTAGAAACCAGGAATGAATGAACTGGATTCTGTTCTTTAGACCTAGCTCGAAAAAGAATAACGAGACAATTTCCAAGGAGAGACAATATTCCCATGATCCAGAGTAAAATGCGCAAGGTTTCATTGGACATGAGGTCAGAACAACTTGAGAAGGCGTCAGCCTCTGGTGCACATTTTCTCAATGAATGTGGTGCTATACAGCAAAACTTATAATCCGAACTGATTAATGTCTTCAGGTGTTTTAGCTCAGTGAACATGAATTTATCAAAACGAATAATGTCATTACCAGATATATCCAACTCTTCCAACAGTAATAAGTCATGAAATGCCCCAGCCTCTATGGTATGTATTTTGTCCCATTTTAAAGATAATTTTTTTAAGGATGATAGACCAAGAAACTGGTTATTTATTAATGTCCCCAAACTGTAGCGAATAAGCTGTAAACATCGCAATGATTTAAGCCCCTGGAAAGCTCCATATTCGATCACTACCAAGAGTGGGTTGCCTTCAATCTTTAAATTCTCAAGCCGATTTAAACCAACAAATGCTCCCCTCTGTAATTTTCGAAGATAATTACAACTAAGGTCGAGCTCACGCAAATTGAATGCATAAGAGAATATACCAGATTGTACTTTTCCTATCTTGTTTTGTGACAGGTTCAAGTGAAATAGGTAAGAATATTTCCAAATTTGATCTAGCTGTGTAATATTATTGTAAGTAGATACTATTCTCCTGGCATCTGACCCTAGATTCTGTAGCACTGACGACACACTGTGTGACTCGATATGACTGCAGTTGAAATCAGCTCTTTTGCAGGAACATTCCTTAGGGCAGGAAATACTACAAAGTTGTTCATCATCTCCCTGTGGACAGTTTATAATTCCATCACACACCTGCTCCAAGATAATGCAGTTTTGCTGTCTTCTACATCTGTACATACCCTCACATTTGTATACATCTATAAGACACAATGGAAACGAGATGAAGAAAACATCATAGTTAACATGCCATATCCACAGGAAAAAAAAAACAATTGTTGTTATGAAGCCATGATTGTACCTAGCCTCATGCTAACACAACTGTTTCCTGAAGGAAGAACATTAAACTAAAATAAAGCTATAAAACTAGGAAGTCTGGAAAAGCCAATTTTTATATTATTTTCCACACCGGCTACAGTTTGCACCTTTTTTTTGTCAGTATCAATTAAGATTATAGTAAAATACATCTACAACCCATATTTTGCTGTTTCCAAAGTACAGTGTTAAACTTAATGTCGAAAGAGTGAACCCATGTAGACTCACCACATCTAAATTCATCTTCTCTCTCTGGGCAATCCCAGATACCATCACAAACATTACTGAGTGGTATGCAGTAACTTTTGGGGCACTTGATGTACGCTTTTGGACAAACAACATTAGCTGTAAAATGATATGTTTCATCAGTATAAACAAGAAGCAGAAAATGCACATTAGTGTGTGCTGCCCAGGGTATATGTGAATAAAAAGAAGGTCAGGCTACTGGCAGTAAGAGGCTTAAAGAATTTTCTGTTGATAAGAGACCCTGCCTTATGAGTACAACGTATGCAACCCAAGGTAAAAATGAACATCAAAAAGTACAAATAAAAATAATGAAATGCAGCACAAATGTTGCATATATATTGTGTGCAAAACGTCTCCAATAATCTGTTCTAGATTTTCATATGCGAGTAAATTTGATCAAAACAGATCGTCCGTGCATTATTGTATTGTCAGTTCCAATAAAAAAAGTCACGTAATATGTGCGGGTAATAGAACTGTGACAAACAATAGATCGTACGTCACACGTATGTTCAGGTACTGTGAGCTGTGTATCTGTGACTCTATTGAATTTATATTAACCATAAGGTTGCAGTCTGAAAGAGATGCCAGATCTGAATGCTATGCTATTTAATAAATCAATAACGCTGAAGAACCTATGAAGGCTGACGCCACTAATTATGCAGGTGTCCGTCAGGAATATCATGTTCTCTCTCTCTCTCTCTCTCTCTCTCTCTCTCTCTCTCTCTCTCTCTCTCTCTCTCTCTCTCTCTCTCTCTCTTTCTCTCTCTCTCTCTCTCTATCTGTCCTATTATAAACAACACTCTAACCTATATGAATGAGGCAAGAGAAGCTGACTCAACTGCCCACTCAAATTTGATATCTTTATTACCCAAGGTGTGTCACACCCAAACTGTTGCCAAGGATGAACAGTTCCTATCCCAGGCTTGCGATGATGTGGATCGACAAACAGATACACCTATATATATATATACCTAATAAATTGTTTTCAATTAAACTTAGGTCTACCTGATCTGCTTCATGCAGTATCAAAAGAAACAATTTACACATTTATTGCAAGTATAATAAAAACTACTTTTACTGTTTTCCACCTTTGCTATAATTTGGGCCATATTATAGACTCAAGTTAGGTTTAGAAAATTTTTACCAGACTTTAGTCAATGAGTTTATTGAAAATAATTGACCTTCAGCCAATTCCAAAGTCAATCTTGAGTCACCGAATTTTCACTCTACTGATATTATATATGTCTTCTAATTTGCACCTGTGCTTAATTTACATGATACATTACAGTCCTCAAGACAACTGCTGGGTTAGGGGCCTGCACTCAGATTGATTTTTGTTGTATTGTGTCCATGATCCAAGGAGTTACGTGCTCATTCTCAATGTGTTAAATGGCATAAACAATTACAGTATCCAAATGATGCTGTACAATTAACATCGAATTGCCATATTCTTTTTATTCAAATTTTCAGTATCCAATGAAAAAGAATGTTCGTTTCACAAAATGTGTGCTATAGGCGGCTATCCTGACCTTAAAGGGTCGTAAGTATTCATTACTGACATACCAAAGAACTTATGTTCTAGGTATGATAAAGAAAGGCAACTATTTGATGAAATACTTCATTGAAAATTGAAATGTTCAAGTGAATGTAATCGGTCTCAATGTTTTAATTAATGTAATTAAATTGTTCCATGAGTTTTTTACGTTAGTACCAATGTGATAGCTCCTGAGCTCTACCACAGTGTCATACATACTAAATTCACCGCTGCTTCTGCTTTAGCCCGTATCATTCAGCTAGTAAAAGCCCAGATACAAGATTGAGTGATAACTGTCGTAATGACAGTGAACACTGTGATAGTGGCAGGGATAACAAAGAGTCCAGTTATGTTTGTTAGCAGATAACCGAAATCTCTTCGGGGCCACCATATACTCCAAAAAAGAGCCATAATAATATGTTGGTTATCAAATCTGTAGCCCTGGACACAAACAAAAAATAAATAAAAGATAACAAAAACAGGAAAAAAAATAAAACAAAAGTGAAAAACATAACCCCCATCAGACAAAAATGATAGAAACAAACACACACGCACACACACACACACACACACACACACACACACACACACACACACACACACACACACACACACAAACACACTCACAAACAAACACACACAAAAGATACAATTAAAACTTCCCCCATTTAATTCCCAAAATGGTAAAAATATATCTTCAATAGAAGCCCTTTCTGGTAATCTGAATAGAAAATCAGACATCAGACAGCTGTGTGAACAGCTGGTGGTCAACGGGCCTAAGCTTGTATAGAAAATCAATGTTGCAACTGAATTGACCTGTGTTGAGCTTTAGCTGATCGCACGGGCCATTTACAAGTATTTTCGAAGATTTGACTAGAGAAAAATTCAATTACGATATAAACTTTACAGGAACGTGAGAAACTAAAGAATATTCAAAGAGAAGAATAAAAAGAACTTTGCCACTTGGGCCACCGCGGTTCCACCTAGTAAACAACTTTTTTTTAGCCATTTCACACAAAACTTGTCCACCAAGTTTCAGCTTAATCTGAGTGACGGTTCAGTAGAAGTCCAAAATGGTGAAAACACACACACACAAAAGTAAGACAATGCAGCATCACCCGGTGAACAATTTAACAAGTAGTCACTAGAAGTATTCTCCTCTGATATGAAAGCAATTGGGTCAGTGGTTTTTGGGAAAAAATATATCAAGAATTGAACCCTCGCTGGACCCTACCCCCAAAATCATCACATATGCAGGAACTCCTGGAGCGGCACTATTTGAAAAAAAAAAAAAAAGACAGAAAACCCACCTGCGGTAAATTGGCATAACGTTTAAAGTCAATCTGGCAGACGGTCTTGTAGAAGAAGTCGATAATGTGATTGTGAACAGACGGTTGGATGGACTTTGGAAGACTGATGCTTCTTAGAGCTCAGCCTGACTTGAAAGTCAGCTGTGCTAAAACGGGAAATAAAGAAAGAACGAAGGAAGGAAAAAAGAGAAAAAAAGAATAACAGACTAAATCAATATAATGACGCAGCAACCCAACCATACATAAAGGTATATACATATACCACAGCATGCAAGTTGAAAGCCCAAGTGGAAATACATGGAAAATACGAGTAAGATATACATGTAAAAGGAAGGGATATGCTATTCGTGAAAAATTATGGAAATCAATATTCAGATGAAAATAAAGATATTGCAAGGATTCTGAGCTAAATTGGGATCTGCGCCTCCCCCCCCCCCCCGCCATTCTGCCTACCAATTAGTATGAACCTTTATGTGTAAACAATGCGAAGTGGATCTCTTAAGAGTGCAACATTGATCTCTTCATTTAATACAGTAAAGATTATACGTATGAACGAACGGCAGTGTTAAAAATGATAAATGTATGTAATGTGGGCCAAAAATTGAAATGGACATAAGATAAGGAAGAAAGTGGACCCATTTTCTTTTGACTTATGTGCAAACTGCTTATGTGTG